>CM067217.1:49577127-49797368 GCA_034190945.1 Octodonta nipae
AATACACTATGGTTGAAATGTAGGACGAATTTGAATCCGTAAATATATGGGATGGATTCTAATCGTCTTATAGTTTACAGAATACAGCTAACAAATTTATGCTTGTCCGTGGGCAGTCGTATGTACAGGATGGTTGGTACATAGGGTGGAGTGGAATTTAATTTCGTTCGTAAACATTTACCTGTCAATTTAAATGAAAATGTATCATTGTGTAATGTTGGGGCTTTCGAAGTTACCTGGACCTGTCTATTAAAGTTATACATACAAAATAAAAAATAAAGAATGAAAACTACTTGAGTTCAAAAAAAAACTAAAAAGTTGAAAATAAAACATTAAAAACAATATATAACCGACTTCCACCTATAACTAAAAAGCTAAAAATAATTATAAGAAAATACAACTCTAGCAAATAAATAACACATTCAATGTTGTTAGGCACCTACCTAGGAAGTAACAAATGTAAACATTAAAAGGTGCTCATTCTGTACAAATTAATTACCAACCAATCTAGTATATTTTTGAAGTCGGTGCCAGGCAACAATCAAGTTTGATGAAGTAGTAGATAAGGACGCAATGAAGGATTTTAGATTTGCTTGGCACCGACTTCAAAAATATACTAGATTGGTAGGTAATTAATTTGTACAGAATGAGCACCTTTTAATGTTTACATTTTTACTTCCTGGGTAGGTACCTGAGAACATTGAATGTGTTATTTAATTGCTAGAGTTGTATTTTGTTATAATTATTTTTAGCATTTTAGTTATAGGTGGAAGTCGGTTATATATATATTTTTTAAATGTTTTATTTAAATAGGAACTCCTATTTTTAACCAAGGATTCTGAAAGAGCGGGAAATATTACGTTCAGGTGATGTTACATAGATGGGGTTAGATCGACCCCCCCCCCTTCCAAGGACAAGATATTAATTTTATTATTTTTCTTGGGTGTTGCGATCGGGTTCTAGAACTTTATCTTTACAATATTTGCATTTAAATTAAATACCAATTTTCGTCGACCTTGCCGTAACATTCGATAAATGTAGTTAAATAATCTTGCCTTTAGACACTGTTTAAAAATAATATATTTAATTGTTATATGAGAGTTTTTATGATATCTTTTTGTGTGATGTTGTTTGTTGGCAAAATTATTGATGCTATCGTCGTAAGTATTTTTATTCATTAATTCCGACTCTCTGCCTAAATCTAAAGTGTTTAATTTTTCTTGACATAAGGTCGATCTCAGATATTTTTTTTACCCTTTTTAGATAAGTAAAGGTTCTCTCACTTGAACACTTTATAGCTTCGGTTAGCAAATTATGTGCTGTTGTATTTAGCGCAAGTTTTAATCATGCAATGTAAAGCAATTCGAATTCAGTCCCAAATTTGCTCCTAATTTTTACTCTAAATCCGTCTCTGACGGTAGACTACTCAGCACTCAATAATTAGTGGGTATGGTAAAATCTAGTTTATTAAAATATAATTGTGGTTACTATTCATCGTTATTATACAGTTGTTTAATCCTGGGGTTAGTAATTTAAGATGTCTTAAATCTAGTAAAATATATTTTATGAACATGTTTACCAATTCAAAACATACAGGGCAAACATTTCTTTAGTATGATCTGAATCTGCGAATATACTTGCACTTTTTTTGAAATCTGGAACGTCATCGGAGGAGAGATACATGTGTTATAAATTACTCTTCAACTTTTAATTGAAATTCATCAAACAAATCTCAATTTAAACGGCAATAATAATGCATTCTTACCATTGAAAAACTTATTTTACTACTATCTACTATAAAATAGAATATCTTTTAACTAAATTGTGGAGTCAATTAAATTTCAAACGCTCATAGCATAACCTACTATTATATAGTAACCTCGGGCCCTTAAAATATTACTAAGCCATGTCCGAAGGTGAATTATTGGTTTATCAGCTTGGTTATGCAACCATACACACCATAAAAATAATATTGTGATATTAGTTGCATATCTAATAGATTATTATTACTGAAACAGTTTAAACAATTATTTAGATTACAGTTGTCTATGCTATGGATTGTGGAACATTATTAAACTATTTATTCATCAATTAATTTATTTAATAGCTGATACAATTAAATTTTAGACTGGAAAAATTAAATTTACAAGTGACGCTTAGTGGGCGAGGTATAATATTATTTGTAGAAGGTATTGTTCCTATATTTTGTACTTCGCACCATGTAAATCATGCTTTTTATGTAATAGTTAGAAAATATATTTTTAAATTTTTTCAAACTCTACTCAAACATTAATTTTGTCTATTATTCACTTGCATAAAGTTCATATGATTAAGCGTACACATGGTGCATCCGTGTTGCTTGAATTATGTCAGTGATTTGTCAGTGACCTTTTTATTTAGAGCTGTATCTCATATGTTGTACCTATACCTGCATGTCTAATGTTTGCTTGTTTGTACCCATTTACTATCCTAATGACAAAATCGATATTTATGGAAAGAGTACAAAGCGATTCAAAGGATTTCCTCTGACAGAAATAATTTAACAGATGTTGACAGACATTTAAAAAATTTGATAGATCTATGTAATTTAATATATGCTTCGTGCAATATTACAACAAAATTAAATAGTTATGCTGAACTAAAGTACCTATAAAAACTTTGAACAAAAATATTTCAAAATTATATTAATTATACGTATTTGAATTAATAAAATATAAATTTGAAATTGAAAGTTTTATTTTTAAAACACTATTGAGAACGAGGACATATTGCAACCTTGAGATATTTGTATTTTTTAAATATACAGCTTTTTGATCAACCTAAAATTACACTGGAAGAGGCAATGAATTGGAAATAGCTATGGGACTGTAGTACTAAAGTGTTTAGACATTTACAAGATTTATGTAAGAAGCTTGTCCGAACCAAAAATAGCTTGACATCTCTGTCCAGTTGTGGAGAGATGAAAATTATTCCAACATGTTTTTTCAACCCTACTTTGGTGTCAGCATACAGAGCTTATTGGTACGCGCAAAATTCGTAGCCCTCAGCTCACCTCATCGTTGTAATAAATGTAAAAGTTAAAATAAAATGTAGGGTATGCATTCGATTTCCTTACTTAAGTATTCAAAACAGTATATTTACATAACTATAAACTCGTTTTGAATAAAAACGTACCACAAAATAACACACCTTAAGAAAAACTGTCAAAATTCTAAAATATGAGTGCTAAAAAAGTGACTCCAAAAAACAGTTCCGAAATTTGATATCATTAGTGCTATAGAGCAAACCGCAAATAAATAAAATTCCCCTGATGAATATAAAATAAGAGAAAAAAAAACTTGAAAAACCTATAAAAATAAACATTAAGTACAACCACAGACATAAATTTACAGCAGAAAAAGAAGAGTCTAACTTTCAATTTAAAATTTATATTTTATTAACTCAGATTGTAATACTATTGAAAATAAGGTCAGATTGGATTCTTGAACCGTTTGGGTTTTTTAATGTCGCTTTTTAATCAAAGTTATTTCTTTAAAAAATATAATCATAACCAATTTCTTAAGGTAATTAAAAAAGAGATTTTAAGCAATTATGAACTAAAGTGAAAGTTATACAACCGGGATGATAAGTATAATGTTCGTAAAATTGTAAACTCGGTTAGACACTGGATACGGGGAGAATACTTTCAAGTACTATTGGTTGCAACTTATAGTACTTAAGCAATAAAGGATTTGAAGTCTGATAAATCATTTTTTTTTTAAATTACCGACCTCAATGCATAGTAACAATAATGACACTAGAAAGTAAAAATAATTCAATTTGATATTTAAAACACAAGATACTGTGTAGTAATGGCAGGCAATGATAGCGATACAGAGTAGTCATGTGTGCCTCAAATTAACATGTGACTCCTAAGTTTTTACCCATCTTAAAATCGGCAACTTTTTTCTTTGAAAATGTTAATTAACGTTATTTCATAACAAGTTTCGATATTGTCAAAAAAAAATTGTAGTAGATCCCTCACTATTAAGGAAAATGCATCTGTTTTGACAAACCTTGTGTACAGTTATTGATGATTTCGTTTTAGGTTTAAGACTGTAATTTTTTTATGGAGACTAATTTACTAAAATTATCTATTAATCAAAATTTTTTTCGATAGCATTCTAATTTAAGTGAACCCTAAATAAATGCAGACAAATAGAAGACATACATCTAGAAAGCGGTTTATTAACAAATGTTTTGATGAAATTTCCGTCCATTTTCAATTAATTTCTTCCTAGATTTAGAAGAAGAATAATGAAAGTGTTTTAATACTACCGTATTTGCCATATATTATGATACATTAACAAGTCGGTTACAAGATTTTTAAGATTTTTGCAAAATGGACCATTCCTTGTTACTAAAAAAATTGAAAAACTATGGGACCAGTCTGGAAGGGAAGTCTATTCTATCAAATGAAAAAAGAATGATCGAAATCGGTTCATAGTGGCCGGAGTACTGACGTAACAAAGTGTAAAAAATACAACCGAATTGAAAACCTCCTCCTTTTTTAAAGTCGTGTAAAAATAAGAATTAAAAATCGTATGGCATTTTACATTAGAAGTTATTGTAAAAGCAATGTGACATTTTCTTTTTTGCAATTTTAGGAGTACGTTAAGATTTGAGGCTTGTTCAAACACGGCATTCAACATACATATAAATGCTATACATTCTGAGAGTAGAACAATTTATTCCATAAAAATGGTTGAGAGAAAAAAATTAACAAAAAACGGAACTAGTATTAAATTTTGGATAATGCTCCGTCTATAAAATTCTAACTGAAGTCTAGCAGTTTTGAGAAAATCTAGCTCACAGAGACTCCATATCGTACTGTGTGTAATGCCGCTGTGATTCCTAGGATATAAATCACACTAAAGAATTAAATTCGGTTAAATGTACAAAATACACAAATAATTATTGGAGATTTTAGACTAGAAACAATATATTGTCTTGTGTTCCAATGGATTGAAAAATCTCAAAAAGGTACGATTCTCACTGAAGTGTTTACGAGCTCCTTTTGAAAAGAAACGATGAAAAACAGACCGACAGAACTTTTTTTAAGTTAATTACAAGCTAGAGCTGTAAGCTATTAAATTTAAATTAAACACATAATGGAACGAAGGAAACAAACGTGCAGGACAATTTTACTGGGATGCGGTATTTTCAGACGAGATTAAGTGCTGTTCGTCTTGCTAAAACTCAAAAATGGCTTGTTTTATTAGCTCTAATTAACGGGTGGTTTTAAATAAACAAATAGGGTAAACCAAAAAGAACAGTTGAAAAATCGAAAAACTCACAAGTAGCAATAATGTATGATTATCGGCACTTCGATTTATTTTTAACAGATGAAATTTTTGTATAGTACATAAAAATGTCATTTATTTGGTGAGGTTCAATAGAAGTTATTATGAAATTAATTTCGAGCTTCCATAGGTTCGCGCATTGACAACCATATGCTATATGTTCGCCTGTTAAAAAGTTATCTTTGTAAATTTAAGAAACGGAAAATAAGGCAAAAAGTAGTTTATCGTAAGTTTTACATTGAATAACTGTATTTATCTTTCATGTAAATAAAATACATTGAACATTTATTGGAATTACAAGCAAGTTTCATTTAATAACCATATTTACAGGATTATGTCTTAGACATGATCGCTGTGTATGCTGCATATTTGATATTGTTGGATTTCCAACAAATCTCAACCACTCGACGTGAGTTGTTGTAGTATAAAGAACTAAATACCACGCTTAACAAATTAAAATAAGAAACAAATATAGAATATAAAATTCTGGCGGAAGCGCCGGTATAACAAAAAATTGGAACATGATATTATATATCAAATCTGCTCCATGATACCAACTTATTGTATTCTAATACAAAATACATATTATACAAATAAACTTTCATTTTGATACGACAATTATAAATAGATATTGAGTGGAAGCATTGATTAAATAGTTACAAGTCAAGTTAATATAAGCGTGTTAATAAACGAGATTGAATTCAACCGCCACTTCGGATTATTTTTAATAGATTGTGTTCGTTGTTCCTGATGAGAATGAACCACCTCTCCGTTCTCATGGACATCTAGGATTTTTCAATAAATATATGTTTATAAAAGTATGCAAAAGTAACACAAAACTTTTAACAGTTTTATTAAACTTGACGTGGGCATTGACGTACTCAAAATTAAAAGAATTTGAAAAGTGGACAAAAATAAAATAATAAAAATAACATAGTCAAATTTTCCCGAAAGAAGAACAGACCTACATGTTTTCGGTTTTGACATTGTAAATCTAGACAATAATGTTCACCAAAACACTTCCTATAGTAAAAGAACGCCAAGAACATGATTCTTTACTTAATCAACGTAAAATTGTCCATTGACACAATAATGGAACTACTAATATTAGTCGAAAACAGTATATTTTCAACTTAATGATGACTTAAAAATTTTTTTGCTTAAAGCAACATTTATATGGTAAACATTTTCTCAAAACGTTATTTGGGAACATAATCTTGAGGATTTACATAAATTACTTAACGACCTAAACAACAATGAATAAACTATACACTTTACATTAGAACTTGAAGGGAATAACAAATTATCTTTTTTACAGAAACAGAAAACCGACTCACACTTACAGGTGTCACAATTTATACTCTAATTATTCAAAATCAGCAAAAGGAGATATCATAAAATTTCTATATGACAGAACAAAAATCAACGATTCTGTCGTCAATAATGACGAAAAAATAGTTTATAAAAATGTGCTTTCTGCAATTAATTACCCAGAAAACCAACACCAAACTCCACCAAGTAACACTGAGTCCCAAGATAATTACATTACTACAATAACAATACCATACATACAGGGTCTCTCAGAAAGATCACAAAGAGTGGGCAACATATAGAATATTTAAACCTCATATAAAATAAGAAATACACTAAAATCAATTATATCAAAAATATAACCAAAAAAATACAACTCATAATACAAAAAATTGCATATGTTAAATTCCTGCGAATGTCATAAATTGAGTATTGGAGAAAACTCTAGACCTCTAAAAGATCGATTAACACAAAAATTCCATTAAAAACCGACATGTTGAAAAATCCAAAATTTGTGAACATGCTTGGGACCTTGATCATAAAATACAAATTCAAAATTCAGTTATTTTTCATAAAGAAGAACACAAAACGAAACGAAAACTAAAGCAGTCTGCTTTAATTTTATTAAATGAAAACGATTGTATCCCTACTACCCTCATAGAATGTAATCGTTCATGGTTGCCGATGATTAAGGAAGAAATTCCTAATTATCTTGTCCTTGTAAACAACCCAGTGGCGGGATAGTTCATAAGGCTTTTCTTAGGTTTTGTCTTATGATTTTAATCAACAAGTTCTTTGATCGCATTTTTGGCGAATGTACGATCTCCTAACAAAGTTGCACCTAGGAGCGCCACATACCATTCTGAAGATAACTCTTTCAAATCGTTTGACAGCAACTTTATTATTATTTAATCTTTAGAATTTTCTGTGCTACGTTTCTTATTGCTATGAACAATGGTGTCTGACCTAGACTCAGAAACGGATTAGAAATATACCGCAATTTAAAAAAAACTTAAACATGTACTTATTATATTTTATAAAAAATACCTAAAACGTCCTTTTTGTTTTTGAGCCGTGCTCTCTTTCATTGTTCTTTCGGGGTACAAATTTTGGTACATATGAGTCACTTTTTCTCGCATAGACAATTATCTTATCTTTCTTTTAATTATTTTAGAAAAGTAGAAGTTGTAAAATGTAATAAACAATATTAATTAAATTTGAAACATGATAATTATCTGTTGGCTTTTATATTTTTAAAGGCTAATTTTGGAAAGTTTTTATTTTTATTAATTAGATACTCTGCATTTTTTAAAAGTTTTATAAGTTTCCAAATAAATATTAATGCATACTAATTAATTTACATTTTTTACAGTAATTGAATTACAGTAAACAATTTTGTTGTGTCCGCAATGGACGTAAGTGTTTGAACTTGGTGTTCTTAAGTTTTGCGAACGCTTACGTTCCTTTAATGTCAGTTAAGGGATTAAGGGTAGTTGAAATTAAGAGAAAAGTGTCTATACACTAAATAGGTTTATTAAGACTATTGCAGACTGTTTCGTTCGAGTTAAGTTAAATTACAAAAAGAGATTATTAACACAAAACAACAAAGGCAAGATGTGAATTAACGCGATATTATAATACCTACTTGGTGGAGTCGCACAAGGCCCAAACTTGAAGTGGTAGTTGCTCGTTCAACGCTTGGTTTCCATCTCAAAATCTTTCAGTTACATTTTTTCCAAAATATTGAATAATTGACGTTTCTTTGCTTGTTCGAAATTCACTAAAGAAATAACGGAATACTAATAAGAAGGGATAACTGCCAAGGGTGTTAATGATCGCATAATTACCTTGTCGTACTTTTGGCACGAACCAGTACATGCCTCCTTCCGGTATTTAGAGATTCTAATAAACCTTGTTGGGTTCAAATGGTACTCATAGGTAATAAATTACTGGTCGATGGTCAGTTTCAAGGAGGGTTTGATAATTATAGCTTTTTGTTTCTTGTCATAAAGAGGACATGCTTAAAGAAAAGAGTTTTATATCTTATGACAAAGTCAAAGTAATTAAATAAACGATACAAAGCAATCATAAATGTAACAATTAGGTACCTGAAAATAGGATAGTTTCCCATGAATGTTCGCATTACAATTGTTGAGAAATTTTTCACTACTTAACAAATTTGTTTGTTAGTCTGAAGCTGGTTCCTCGAAGTTTTATTGAACTTCTATCGTCATGAAATGATTGATCTCACAACGTTTCAATAGCTTTGGTTCTGCTATCCTCAACAAGTGAATGATAGGAAATTCAGTTTATACGTCGTATATATACCCTTAACCGGTTGTATCTCCCAAACAGAAGCCAGACTAGATATTATCAGTTCAGTGGAGTCAGCAATACGCAGCAAAGAGACACAGCAACTAGAGGAATTTCGATGGAAAGTCAAACAATACATCAACGAATCCGAAAGGAGGATCATAAAAACACTTAAGGGCGACAAATCCATCATTCTAACAGCTGACAAAGAAAATGCCACCATCCTCATGGATAGACAACAGGAAAATCGACGACGTACTCTGGAAGCGGAAATACAAGCCATTGCCAGCTGATTCAAAAGTCAAAATCGAACGGAAAACTTACAATACTCTCAGGGATCATGCATTCCACCCGAGACAATGAGGAAATTGACGCCAAATCACAGCAAACCACCACATCTCTATGGACTACGAAAGATACACAAGGCTGGATTACCTCTCAGACCGATTACTGCAGATTTATCAAAATTCCTCCTACCAATCATTCAACCTATGAAGAGCAAAACATCATCGCACGTCAGGGATTCAAAGCATTTTGTCGGAATCATCGAATCCATGGAACTTGGGACAGAACATTAGACGAATCTCTCGACATAGTGAGAAAGAAACTTACTGAGGGCGAAACCCTGATGGAGAGGACGGACCTGCCAATAGATTCAATCATGTTACATATACAGATGATACCTACACTACAACTGTAACCACTCATCAACAACGAAAACTGACATCATCGAAACACTAGTCTATAGAGCCAAAACTATTTGCAGCACACCTGAGGCCCTCAAAGAAGAGCAAAAGAAACTCAGAGAAGATCATTTGACGTATGGATATGCGGAAACCATCATTAACAAGGCATTGGAACAACATAGTCGAATAATCCTGCAGTACCCAAAAACTCTATATATAACATACCATGTGAATTGGCAATCTCTACATTGGGGAGATTAAGCGAACACTGGACACCAGCGTTAAGTAGCACCGCATAGCTACTCAAGGGGGAAGCTAACAAAATCTGGATTAAATAATTACGCATGGACCGAACACCATAACATTAACTGGGACCACGCAAGGGTAATTCTCAAAGGTATGAAAGAAAACTCATAGCGACGACATACATAATCCCTAATGAGAATATAATAAGTGAGCCCAGCCTCCAAATTAAAAGAGTTTGGAGCCCTCTTCTTGAGTTACTGCCGCACGCATTACCGATAACCAATCGCTAGGTACGGTTACACTGATTGGACGAGACAGGCGATTAAGCCACCCAATGAGTATGACCGGTTAAGGGTATAAATACGACGGATAATCTGAATTTCTCCTTATTCACCTGATGACGATAGCAGATCCAAAGCTATTTAACGCTCTGGGATAAATCATTTCAAGAAGATGGAAGTACAATGTTGTTAGGGACATAATATATATTTATTTCTGGCCTTATTCTCAAATTCGCAATTAATTAATTCATATAATTATCCAAGTTGTAGGGATTTTGTGAAGAGATTATTTGGCACTGTTGTTAAGTCAGTGACTTGCAAGAGGCTCTTATCAAAAACTGGAAAACCTATGTCTTAGAAGTCGGTTATCTAATGATAAAGTACAAAGAAATATGTTTTGCAACATATATAATAACTTTATATTTATGATAATATTTGTGTTATGTTAATATATTATTCAATTCGATTATGTATAATGATTTATATATTACTAATAAATACTAACGATTAATGTAAAGAACTAATTCATTATGTTAATATTATAGAAACAATTTATATATTTTCGAGAACATACACCGTTTTAATACTAATAATACATACCCCTATTAGATTTTCTAATAAATTATCAATAATTAGCTATTATTATTAATTCCCTCACTTATAATTAAATTATCAAGGTTTCACCAATGACAACGAGGAACTTTTATCTGAACGACAACCTAAAATATATTATTTGCAAGATCAAACATACTCCTGTTAAATATTTCAATAATTATTTTTCTGCTTGGCCGATCAGCTCATCAACTACTATTCAGTTAACAGCTTTTGCTATTCAGTCAACGTTTTGATTTACAACGACAACCACGAAGAAAAACAATGAGTATGAAAAGCACTGTTATCTGCTATTTGTTTTATCCGTCGAAACAGAACAACTGCCATTTTCAGTTGTATAGTTTTTGGCTTGCGTATTATTGCTGTTAAAAAATCAGTTGAGGTTAGGTGCTTTTTTAAGTCAGTACTGTTTAAGTTATTGTTCGATAAGCGCTAAGCAGTAGTAAGCGTATATCTATTATCTGTTATTTTTAGCGGACAATAGCAGTTGTTATTGTTGTCGAGTAAATAATAGTTGTTACAAAGCAGGTTTGTTAATAACGCCATATCATTACCAGAAATCTGTGAAATACAATTTGAAGAGATCTTTAAAATTTAAAGCGTGCCTTGAAACTCAATAGTCTTCGAAATATGGAACCAAATTAACCCAGACAATTTTCACCAATTACTCTGTATCTCAGAAACTAATAGAA
Source organism: Octodonta nipae (assembly GCA_034190945.1). NCBI lineage: Eukaryota > Metazoa > Arthropoda > Insecta > Coleoptera > Chrysomelidae > Octodonta > Octodonta nipae. The sequence continues at coordinate 49,588,611 of CM067217.1, forward strand.
ATTTTCCAACACTACTAATGATCTTGAATTACTTGTCTAATTTGACCGACTTCGTAGTACTTACTCATTAGGAGATAGCAACAGTGGCACACAATATTTGAGACACGCTATATATATATATATATATATATATATATATATGCTAAGATGCTTCCTTTAAGTATGAATAAATTATCTGGAATGAATGGAAGTTTCAAAGAATTTCTGTAAATTGACTTTAACGAATGACAATTTTTTTGTTGAGTCGCAAGTTTTAAGACGCCAAAGAACTTTAACGCCTGTCATATTTCTGACGTTACAAGTTATAGATAAGTTATAGATTCACATTGAAACTTGTTTTCAGATAAGATGAGTTAGTAAAAGGTTCACCAATATGTGTTAACGGTGAATAGAGCATATCAAGGCAACTGGACAGTAATGTGATGAATGGTAGCTATTAGAGATTATGAACAAGAAAATGTGTAGAGAATAAAGTTTTTACGTTTGTCGATTTATTTAATGGTGTGTATTCGAGGATTACACAAAATGGTTAAAATAAAATACGAAAACTATCCACTTAGTTTTCACGGTGAATTTTAATAACGAAGTGCTTTTTATTTAGAATATCAACAACCGCGGAACACTTTGAATATTTCAAACAGATTATAAAGCAATGAATACTTAAACAGGTAGTTATAGACTTTTAATTCATTTCATTTCACACGCTTCCGCTGTTGTGAAAACGTAATTGCTTCTGAATAATGCTTAAACTAGAGTTGTAATTGTTGTAGAATAGCTCAGACCGTTTTCCTGATTGTTTCAAAAAGATACTAAATAGAATTTATGCTGTTAGGTCTGTTGAAAGTTTTACAAAATATAAAAACCTTGAACATAAAAATTGGTTTTCATAGTTAATGAGATTGTATGTTGTAGATGAAAACGATTGTAAACATATTGAATGTGTATGAATGTTTTAATGCTTCTAGCTTTCTGTTCTGTAGTAATGGTAGATTTTATTGTATATTAAAAAAGCATTGTACTGCACTAATAACTGCTTTTATCAGTTTAAGTTTACAAAACTATGCGACGCCTTTCCATATTACTTATTTTGTTATAATGTTAATTTATAAATCGTACTTATTTCTTATTATATTAGTTATTTATAGTTAGTTTGTTATAAATTAACACGTTAGGTATGTGTATGGCATTTATTTTGGGCCAGGAGACAGCATTCTGTATTAACAATAACTTTGTATATGGCGTCTCAGAACTACAAATTAAAATAATCGTATGTATTAGCTGAAAATTATAGACAGTATAATACTCTCTTCAATACTCTCTTTTCGCAATTTCATTTCTCTTTGGATTTTCTATACATATATTGTTAAATGTTGAGATGTTACGTTCGTCAGCTAGGGCTCTAAGAGAGACAAACACACTGAGGTTCCAGTTTAGAAGCTGTACCATATCACTGTTGCCACCTAGTAATTTCTAGGTTGGAATTATACCGTTAAATCAGTGCTAAGATAGCCAGTTTTTAGTAGAAACTTCCACCACCTAGTAACAAAATCTTGCAAAATATAGCGGAATCAAGATCGTGAATTAACAAAATAGATAACAAAGACTAGAACCTCAAGTGGAGGACATCCTCTGTGATCATCCAGGAACAACAACTAACGTACTATTATTTTATGCCCAGAAGAGGTGGACAAATCGTGTTCTCGGAATTTTATGTATATTCTGACCTTGAAGGTTAGCATACAATTATTGATTTGTTTTTGGAGTGCAAGACTTTTTCGCGTTCTTAGGAGTTTTATACTTTCTTCAGTTTCAGAGATTTTTAGGTAAATCATTACAGAGGCGGGTGGTGCAATTTAGTTATTTTTTATTCTATATATCGTTCTTGTGTTTATTTCGTTTAGCTCTGATCCTCATGTACATTAATTTAGTGGCAATCATATGGAATTTCCTATAAATACTGTCAATCTGTACCTTGACATAGATAAACCTTGTTAAGTGTGGTCTCCCGAGACTTTTGATCTTGGATTTGGCTTTAGGTTGATGGTAATTGTTTTTTTTTTGTATAGGGGATGGCTAGGGGTTGCGTCTTTAGATTTATTTATTAGGACGTTGAAAAATGTCAACTGATTAGTGCTTTATACCTTTCTCATCATTATTTTTGTGACCATTCAAATGAATGTTGAGGAGCTTTCTCCAATGAAGCCAAAACCCATACGTAAGATCCACAAGTAGGTACTGCAGCACAACCAACTGAAAAAAACTGAGTTAATGAGTACGAATTATGGATAATACCTTTGTTGAAAATCACATCAATTGCATAAGGGGACGTTAAAGAATTAGGAAAGCTTCATTTTAATAATTTTGGAGCTCTACCTCCTGTATAAGCGAAAATAACGAAATAGGAAACCTCCCTCCTCCTAATAAGATGTAAGAATACTTTGGAAACTTTTAAGATTTCATGATAGAACTTGCGTTTAAATTAAACGAACATAACATTCGATAGACAAAGTCTTAATGATAATTTTCAAGCCTTTCGGTACATTTAAAAGGACTACTAAAATAAAATTACTTAGTAATGCAAAGTTACATCAATTCTTTTAACATGACTTCAAATAGGAAAAATAAAAAATAAATTAAATAAACGTAGTAAAAATAGTTATATTTGTTTAATTCATAAGCAATGTTTTCGAAACATTATAGTGTTATAACTCATCCCTCAACTACTTTTTCATCAAAAGTAAGGAAACAATGGACCCGTTCCTACCGATCCTAAGTCTACCTAACTAATGCTTGAATGCCCCCCGAATAAGGCACCAAGATTTAACACAGAATAGATTTTGAAATAAAACATTTAAAAAAATATATAACCGACTTCCACCTATAACTAAAAAGCTAAAAATAATTATAACAAAATACAACTCTAGCAAATAAATAACATATTCAGTGTTGTTAGGTACCTACCCAGGAAGTAAAAAATGTAAATATTAAAAGGTGCTCATTCTGTACAAATTAATTATCTACCAATCTAGTATATTTTTGAATCCAGTGCTAAGCAAATCTAAAATCCTTCATTGCATACTTATCTACTAATTCATCAAAGTTGATTGTTGCTTGGCACCGACTTTACAAGCTATTTTAATGAAAAAAATATTGGACGACTTCGCGATCCCCCGGAACAGGATCCAGTATAAACGGACGAAATTCCTTAAGCCGTTTGCGAGTAATCGGTGAACAAACATAATAAAAAACATAGATACAGACGAATTGAGAACCTTCTTCTTTTTGAAGTCGGTTAATAATAAAGAAGATGCAAATCTAAATCTCTTAGGAAAGATAACAGAAACTTTAAAAAAACAACTAAACATTTTTAATAGAGAAGCTATAGAAATCCCAGTAAATTATTGAAAAATAGATATGTTTTTACAGGAATTATATTACTAGTAACTTGATTTGGTATTACTACAGCAATAGATACGTTTTTTCCAGAGCAATCGATGAAAATCGTGCAGAACAGGAAATCTACAAAAATCGATTGAATCACTAGGGTAATTATTAATATGCTAGGGATCAGAAATTGAGAGTAGCAATCATTCACAGAGGTTTATTATCGAAACGCCATATTTCAACTAAATACCAATGACAATTTGTCTCTAATAACAGAAAAATAGTAGATAAACTGCTCAATTAGTTTACTAACTGTAGTATTTTAAGTGTTCATAAGCACAAATCTCCATTGACGCAACACAGTGATGAAACAGTGCAGATTCATAAGTGAATACAACAGTCGATTCATTCACATTGGTATTCAGATTTTGCGGTGTTGGTTCTGCATAAATAATGTTACGCGGTGTCGTTAAGAGCGGTTTCAATCAAGTATTGTTTTAATAAGTTTCGTTAATCAAAATTTGTATGGAATTTCGGCTAAGTGTAAAAACTTCTAATTTGTAGTAATAGCGATTTTCCTAGCAAAATGTGTTTACAAACAATTTAATACAGGAAGCTAATGTTTATTACACACTTCAAATAATTTTTTGTTATTCATAACTTTTAAGAAGTGTTACATAATTAATTGATTAAAATTGAAAAATCTATTTCGTAAAGTCAAATGAAACCAATTTCTTCGCATGTAATTTGTAAGTAATGTGTTCTAATAGAATTACATGACTCCTATCGGCGCTTAACGCAACATTTCATACATCATAAACCAATACAGAATTAAATCAAACTATAAATATAAAATTCATTGCAAAATATAAATAACAGTGTTGACTAAAATAATTGTATAGACGTTACTGAACTGTGAAGATTTAAAAAATAGGAATTCATTTATTTAACGGCCTATTCCCACGGACGGCAAACGTAAGGCACAGTACCCTTGGTCAATAAGAAGCAATAGTAGTATTCAAATGGGGACTGAATTTTCCTGGCAGACATGCCATTGTCCGACGTATGGTAGAGATCGTATATGCTCCGTTCGACCTTGTAAACCTCTTCGGCAGGTGGGTGACGAACAGTTTAAATAAGATATTATAGAAAAAACAGTATTTAATTTTGAAATAACTAGAGATTGCTAGTTAGAGGCAATGAGGGAATAGAACAGAGATTATTTAAAAAAAGCGAAACAATACATTTTAACACTTTATGTTTTTTATTAAACAGTTTTGCATGTACGCCTATGAAGCATCCCCTTTGTTGCGTTCCCGCAATTTGTTTAGTGTATTGTTTACATTTGATTGAATTACTTCATTGATTTTTAAACTTCTGCACCTTTTACAAAACCTTCCGTCGCGCTAATGCTAATTTTAAGTGTTTTTTGGGTGTAAAATAAAGACAGTATTCGTGATTTGTGTATTGTATTCCGAGTTATTCGGACGCTTTTTTGTTTCCGCCTTACGTCGGCCGCTTTTTGTTGTTATTGTGTTGTTGCGGTGCTAGCCTCTGAAGAAAGAAGAACCAAGAAAACACCACCTGCAGAGCTTCGACGTAAAAGGTCAGTGATTAACTTTTATTTGGTGATTCATTTACGCGACGGCACGTGTTTTGTTGAACTAAAGGTCCTTCGTCAATTACATACTTGCATTGAACCAGTATTGAACTAAAACCGCAACATCTAATTCATACATTTTTTTTGGATATTATATGTAATGTGTCATCGAAGACATTACACCCTTTTTTAATTTTTATTAAAATAAACAGACTTATATGTATTTAGTATTGACAATATTGTTTTACCAGGTTACTGGCGTCTTCAGAATACAAAATAGAATAGTTCTACTTTGTATTGTTGAATTCCTCTACGATTTAAAGAATCACACTGAGACACTTTCATTTTTGCAATAACATTTGGTGCGATTTTATTTCTGACTCGTCGACCCACCCTTCTCCCTTTGTTAGGATGAGGCTACATAATACCATCGAATCGTATCGTTCTTGAATGAGGGGTAGTACGAAGTTCATGACTCAATCTTCCTGTTTGGCAATAATACCTTCACAGTCCATAACCACCCAGTCCCATCATATGCTTCCTCATTTGAATATACTATAAAAAACTGAAGAAATGAATAACAGTCAAATTGGTAAATTTGAGTTACTGTCCAGGATGCTATTTTGACAAAAATATAATAGCGGACAATAACGCAGCGCACATTTGATTTCTATCAAAGCTTGAAAATAACACTTAGCTTTGCTAATTAAATAACTAACTAAATTAAAGTAAAATAGTTTTATCCACTTTTGAAAAAGCTGTTCTCAAACGCAATTTTCACTTTGGTAGAAAGAGTGTGAAAATAACATGAAGAAAAATGTTCTATAAAAAAGGCAGGTTCCTGTAACTGCTTGTGAAAACCGGGTTAAGAGCTTTCATTGTTCATAGAACATTCAGTCTTCAGGAAATGTCTCTTTTAACAATACCAAGATGTCCACAACAAATTGTTCAAACGTATAGTGCGTTTTCACTTATAAATCTATCATCAGAGTTTAAATCAGTTCAACATACCCAATTTTGACTCAGGTAGGCCCTTGTCCGGTATGAATTGCCCTTTTCCGGTATGAAAGGCGGAGGCTACTTTTTGCACATTTTATAAAGGCTGTGCGTGTGATTTGGAGCACCTCGTATTATATGAATATTTCTTTGTGAGGTGAAGTTATTCTGATAATTGTAACGTGTAATTCTAACCTGGCAATTACGGGGTAATAGCAGGACATGGAACGGCTCCAAATTCGTAATTAGGTGTCAGTCTCCTGGTTGCATTTCTATCAATGTACATTTGTAAATGGTTTCCTTACCCAATTTCTAATAAATTACAAGAAATATTTAAAAGGATACTTGTTTAAAAATATTTTTAATGTTGTCAGTTAAAACATTGTTAATCTTTTTTTTTATTTATGGAAGTAGTTAATATCTTAGAAAGTTATTTTGAACTTAACATTTACAATAATGATTATATCTGTATTGCAGCTACCAAAAGTTTTAGAATTGCAATTTGGTAATTAAATTACTATAATTTTAAAAAGTTACTGCAAAACTTTTTCATATTTGCATATTCTTTGGAGTTTTTACGTTGTTTTCCATTGTAGCTTAAATTGCGAAAGCTTGCTAACCAGATTTACAAGCAGACAAGGAAACACTTTTCTCTTTAACCTTAAGTTATCGTTTAAACCCAGTGAACAGAAAACCATACAGAAGTTCAAGGGGCAATTCCTCTATTTACTGTGTTAGTTCGGGTTTTATTGCCTATAAAATCACATTACGTTTAATGAACAGACTGCTGGTCTTCATTTTCAGTTACATTTAATTAAAGTTTCACCACTTTAACGATCCCGGATCGTATATGGGGGATTATTTTGTGGAACACTAGAGCAATACTCACTTCGAGTAGAAAAGATTGCGGTAGTCCACCATTAAAGCCCTCCGAGCACCTGATGGAAAACGACGTCATTGAAATGTTGAGGATTGTACAGTTGTGTGCTTGATCCGGGCGGCCTGAAACATAAAATAAACATAAAGATTTGTTCTAGTTCAGTTTCGAGAAATACAAGCAGCCTTTTCGCAAGTAGGTAGAAAGTACGAAATGTTAAAAATACAAAAACTATTCTTTATTTATTTTATTATCATACAGCTAATTCAGCTATATATAAAATTAATTCACTTTAACTCTTTAGCCAAGTTACCCACTTTTCCTTGATTAATCCTATAGATTGTATTTATTTTGTATTTTGTGGCATCCTATGAAACAGTGTTAGACCTCTGTGGACTACTGACTAGAAAAAAAGTAATAGTAATTACTTTTTTTTTCAATAACGAAATGGTCGGTTTGCTTTGTAGAATATTGAAGGGCAACTTCATTTTTCCAAACTAGCTCAACGAAATGCAATATTTCAGTTCCTTATGCACGCATTTAGTTTTGAAGTTTTTTGTAACTTTGCAATTGTCTACGTGCTATAATTATAACCGCTGCAACAGTATCAGAAGTGGAGTATCATAATAAGCTTAAATAATAATTCTTACCCGGATCATCAAATAACTTTTTGGCCTTACAATAGATTAATTTTTTAGCTTTTTGCTATTTATATGATCAACATGATATATGTATACGTTTATCTCACTCTGATTCCTCTCTAAAGTTGTTTTGTTCTATCACCATACATACATACCCAGTCCCAATCACATCATGTGCTCCACTTTAATTTTTCATAAATAATTTATAAATTTTTACAATAGTTCCAATTTACTTCCTTATAATACTCCATGATCAACTTTTTCCGCTGATACACCGTTATTGAATCTCGCCTTTTGGTACCTTTCCTTTAGGTAATATATTCTTATATATAACCATCAATTTTATTAATTTAAAATATATATATATATATATATATATATATATATATATATATATTAACAGCCATTTTTTGCTTAGAGTTTATAGTCCAAATACAGTACACCGATTCACTAGCTGTACTGTTATTACTGCGCTGTGTTGCTTTTTAAGTTCTGTTCTATCCTCTATTTTAGTAGTACGGATGCCTACTGATGTTTTAGCAACTTTCTCAGAGAAGGTGATTATTTGGATCACAGTACTTCAAACTTCCGGAGGTAGCCTGCCATGCACAAATATCCTGCCCAAACTAAAAAGAGAGGACAATAGAGAGAACAAGAGGCTATTTCACATGATTGGGAGCTTCGTTCAATTAAATACGTAGTTCATTGGCTGCTTCCACCCAGCAAGTGAAATAGCCTATTACTGTCTCTATTGCTCCATCTTTCTAGCCTTGCCACGATATTTGGGCCTTGCAGGTTATCTCCAGTAGTACATGCTCTAAGACATCAAATGACTACCCATATCTTTTTTAACGCTTCATTACAGATCATAACAGGATTCAAAAATAAATAAGAAATTTAGTAGTAGCTTTAGTAATTATTTCAGTAACTATATCTTAATTTCTTAACCTATTTAATTCCTACTTGTCTCCTACAAGTATATTATTATTACTACATAACAAATTTCACCTTCCAGTAAGTATTCATATACTTTTAATTATGGATATCTATGAAGACTTGACACAAAAGTTTATGATTTATTGGTTATTTCAGTTTTTCTTAAAAAGTGCTATTTTAACTTCGACGAGAAATATATGGGACCTGAATATAATAATTCTTTGCTCTTTATCAAATCCAAAACTATTATTAATTAACTCGGAAGTAGCCCGTTTCGTGCTGAAATATCATAAATGTGTCGTTTGAGTATGTCATCCACAATTTGGGCTGGAGAGTGATAATTTGTAGCGCCTGGATTTCAATGTATTCAATAAACACCGACATTAAGTAATAGATTTACGGAAAAATTTGAACAACAAGACATTTTAACAAAAGAAAATAAACCTTTAGTCTGGTGGCGTTACGTTGACGACATTTTCGTAATTTGGGAACACAATCTTGAAGAACTAGATAAATTATTAAATGACATAAATAACAAAGAACCAACTATCAAATTTACCCTAGAAATTGAACAAAATAACAAACTGTCTTTCCTAGACATATTAATAACAAAAACAAACTATTCATTCGAAACAAAAGTTTATAGAAAACCAACTCATACCAACAGATTTCAATTCAAATCATCCGAATACACTAAAGAGTTAAACAGACTTGAACAGAGAATAAACATTACATCACCCACTCATTCTTAGGTAAGATATTCTTTTTTTCGAAATTGTTTGTTTTAAGGATATAAAGATTTACATATATTATACAATGCTATTATCTATTATCTATTAAAATCTATAAAATAATGTCTCTATATCATAATATTAATGCAGTAAGCATTTTAAAATTATAAAAACACCAAATATATATACTTTAAACTATGCCAAAAAAATCGACTATTATTTTTTGATTGGGAACCAAAATATATTATTTAGGATGACAAAAAAAAGTTAACGTCAAATTTTGAGCCTTTCATTTTAATATCAATCGCCAATTTCGATTTATTACTTCACACGTATCATTCACTCAAGCCTTCTAAACAATATATCTGGAAAATACAATATTTTCTGAATAAAATTAAATTCCCTACAAAAATTCGACGATTTAATTTTTTAACTTTGGAATTTTGAAACTGATAAACCAACCTGTTGCAGAAAAATCGAAATTCACGATGAAACACCTTTAACATTAAAATTAAGGCCTAAATTTTTTTTGTCATCGAATTTTTGTCCCAGTCTACTATACAAAACACATATCGATATATTTAATTTCCCAAGAAAACTGACTTCTAGAGTTTACATAGAACTTTACATGTTTACTAAAACATTTTTACACATCAAAATTTTTGAAGATATTATTCTTTAAAATGTTTTGGCGTTGTTGTAGTAACTAAATTCATATAATAGGTTATTATTTAATTAATAAAATATGGTTATTGCTATAACTATATTTATATTTGAAAATGTTCATTAAGTAGACTTTAAATTTCTCTATAAAATCTCAAATAAAAATCATAATCCCTGAAAAAATGATATTTCAAATAATCTTACTTAAATTTATTTCAAACACCCACCCTCCCCCATGTAAGATTTCGTAAGATATTAGCAGACACCCACGCTAAAATGTCTTACGTACTTTATGGATGTTCCCTTACCGACAATTAAGGAAGAAATTATTACTGGCCATCTCCTTTTGAACAACCCAGTATCGGGATAGTCAAAAGGTTTTTCCTAGGTTTTCCCTTATGATGTTAATGGGATCACTGAAACAGCAGAATTTTTGATCGCATTTTTGGCGAATGAGCTATCTTATTACAAAGTTGTACCTAGAAACGCCACTTATTAATTCTAAAGACAAATCTTTCAAATTCTTTCAACTTGAAAGCTGTTTAACTATAATAACTAATTTTTTGTTCTACCTCTATATTTAAAAACAACAATTTTTTTTTGTCAACCTAAATGTCATAAATCAAACTTTCAATTTGCAATTTACATTTTCAATACATAGTTAAAGCCATTGACAACGAAGTCAGAATCGACTTTGAAACATTTGGTATTTTCTTTCAATATACAGCTTTTTATTGTGATTGTGGTGTTATTTCCCAAGAAAACATAAAAATAAGTCAATAAACAGGTTGGCTAGAACAGGGGATAACGGCGAACCCATTGGAGGAGCACCCTCGTCTTGCTTGGATCTTTGTACTGCGTAAATGAAATATGTGTCTATTAAACAGTTGTTAGTTAAATTGATATGGTTCGCAGGTTGATGTATTTCTTCAATATAGTGTAATGCTTTCTTGATGGGTATTTTGGTGAATAAATTAATAAAATAATTGCTGAGCTGCATATTTCGAATAATTTCCAAAAGATCATCGGAATTCTTGATAAAAGATGTTGTGGTTCACACGAGGTTGGAGATTTTTCGCTAAATACTTTGCTAATTGCTGCGTTGGCGAATCAATGGAACTCACTATGGGACTTAGAAGTCTACACCTACCTTATGTATGTTGGGAAGGCCATACAGGTTAGAACATTTTGAACACTTTTCCGCAGGTATGATAGCTATCTGTGTCTTCTCAACAATGGGACTCGCTTTTATTTTGGCTGTAGTCGTCTTCTCCAATGTGGTTAAGTAACCTGTCGTATAGATAACAACAAGTGTAGGAAAGAGCTACTCAGCGGTAACCAGACTAGCCACAGATAAATTAAAAGAAGCGAGAACAAAAGGCCAGTACGTGCTAGCAATAATGAAAGAGAAAATTTTCCGGTCTTTAATGGGGCTGGCAATAGACTAAACCTTCTAATAAAAGAGAAACGGGCAGAACATGGGAGCGAGATTGGGAACAACTGCTTTCAGAGATTGGACATCAATGAGAACAAAGAAGCGAACGTAGTTGTACCACTGCAGGGCAGAAGTGGGCAAAAATACAGAACAGAGGATACGGTAGAAGTATTCGTCGACGCCATGAAGGAAGCAATTCACATTCAATGTAGGTCAAAGAGACGGGAGGAAATTCTAAGAAGAAATTAGGAAAGTAGCGCAAGATGTAAGAAGACCACAACCAAACAAAGAGCAGATGAGGGCAAGAGCGACGGAAGAAATAATGGAGATCATAGGAAGACTGAGCACGAAGAAAGCACCAGGATGGATGAGGATCACAAACCGAATACTTAAGGAAACACGAGAATCGTATGTGGACTGAAAACTGAACAGACTACTTAACAATATAGTGAAGGACCAACGATACCTAACGGAATGGACGCAAGCAGAAGTCATATTAATACCGAAGCAAGGAAAGAAAAAAAACAGAAAACTCCTCCAAAACTACAGACCAATCGGTCTACTGAACCAAACATGCAAGATCATGGACATAATCATTTTGAAGAGAATTAAGGAAGAAGAGGAGAAGCTAAGCATCTTACCCCGCGAACAATGCAGATTCAGAGCATATTCAACTGACGTCCAAGTGATGGGATGGTAGAGGATGCGATGGAAGACTCGGAAATCACAGGACGTACATTCAGAATCAGGAACGACGGAACCACATCAACGGAGAACAGGAGTACTATAGGGATCATCATTATTTATTGATTTATTCTCTTTACAAACACCAAATAGGTACTTACATGTGAAGTGTTAAACAGTACACAAGTATTTGACAATAGCACAGAAATGCTAATATCATGAAGGGTTTGCATCCTGATGCAGCAATAATATGCGCCTAAGCTCACCAAATTTGATGTTAAATAGGTCAGGAACTATGTTATTGAACAGCATATCATTGCAGACACTGAGTAGATAAGTGAAGGGCGAAGGGCTTCCGTTGTTAATGTAGAAGATATTAGATGAGAGTAGTTTTAGGCTACTCTCATCTAATCTCTTCTACATTAACAACGACCTTGTACAATATCTACACTCTGGCGCTACCAGAAAGTGATTAATGAGAAGCAGCCAAAAACCTGGGAAATAATCACATTCCATTTACGTATGAAAATAATATGTAATAAAATATAAATGAAAACTTACTGTAGGTGAGATCTAAATATTAAAACCAACATTTCAGTGGAATGAAAATCAACAGATACTATAATTCAGAAACGATCTTGAGGAAAACACATTACATCAAACTGGACAATTATTTGACAGCCTTAATACCGCTAGTAAATATATATATATATATATATATATATATATATATATATATATATATATATATATCTATCTATTTGTTTTTAAGTTTTGCGGGCACTAAATGTATTAGATGGTTTCCGGGAATTCATCCGCGTAGTTGATAAATGATCCCTGACGGGATCGATGGTAAAATGACGACGTTTCGGCAGAGTCACATCTGCCCTCTTCAGGTCGGTTCGCATAAGTCTCGTAGCCTTCTGCTTTGGCTCCTACTTACTCGAATACTGATATTTTCAGGAGCGCGCACGGTGTTATATAGTCGCGGCTCAGCGCCTGCTGATCCAATTGAACTTACTATTGGCCTCAAAGGTGCACCTTCTTTATGTACTTTTGGCAACCCATAGAATTGCGGACATCTCGATGACTTTTCACGCGGATTGAGTTGCAGTTGGAGATTTTTGTCGATCTTACTTGCTTGGATTTTGGCCTTGGTTGTTTTCTCGACGAGGATCCCTTTATATAAAACCTATGTGGGGCAAACTAATAGAAGAATTCAAGCTAGACCTAATGAACACCAGAATGCTATAAGAAAGGAGGAAAAAACATCATCCATTGCGGAACACGCCACCACGACGTCACACCGAATAGACTTTGAGAACACCAGAGTATTGGCAAATATAGAACACCCGAAATCAAGACTCGTAAGAGAGGCAATTGAAATAGCGAAGAGGCCTCTCAGTCTAAACGCACGCAATTAAATCCAGAACTTATCGAATTGTTGGAAAATTCTATTAAACACCGTACCGGCCCGGACCCGTCCATTAACAACTCAACCGGAAATAACAAATCAGCAGGCGGGAGGCGTGCACCCTAAGCGCCCAGTGCCAATCACACGCGGCGTTCACGGTGCCAACCAATAGGCGCCGAGCCGCGACTATATAACACCGTGCGCGCTCCTCAAAATATCAGTATTCGAGTAATTAGGAGCGAAAGCAGAAGGCTACGAGAATTATGCGAACCGACCTGAAGAGGGCAGATGTGACTCTGCCGAAACGTCGTCATTTTACCATCGATCCCGGCAGGGATCAGTTATCAACTACGCGGATGAATTCCCGGAAACCATCTTATACATTTAGTGCCCGCGAAAACTTAAAAACAGATATAGTGAATCTCTACGGGGAGAATACTTTTCATTTGTGTAAAACATTTGAGAAATTACGCTCGAAAAGAAGCAAACTTTTGTGCGATCTACATTTTTTACAACGATGCCGCGATGAAGGAGTTATTCCGAAAAACATGACGGTAAAGTTCTGGAAGAACAACAGAAAAACACAGAATATCTTATGGAAAGCTAGTTGTGCCCTACTTAGGGAAGCCATACGTGATGTCAGAAGAGATTTGGATGTACTTAATACTAAACTCTTAGATATCCACCTACAGGTAAACAATACATTCCACCCAATAATATGGGATAAATTCGATAAAATTAGCGAATTTAGGGCCGAAATGAATGCAGAGTTGACAACAATGCAACAACAGACAAAATTTAACAAATTGAAGCTCCAACAGAAGCCCAAAAAACGATTTTTTCTCGGAAAACAACGGTCACAGTCTAAAGCAATTGGAAACGAAGAGAACCGTTTATAACTTATCTTCGGTCCAATTGAACTCTACCTCGATTGGCGTGTTGGCTAAGGGATTCAATTACGCTATTGCTCCCTCTCACATAGCAACAGAGAGCATAATATGTGGCGTGGAAACAGCAGTTTCAAAATTAGATGCGAACACCGCTGAAATAATTAGACAAGATGTGTCACATGTTCTAAGAAAGTCGAAACCACCCAAAAGGAACCTACCAATAGAAGAAAATGAGGCTTTGAAACAACTTCGCCTGAACAAGGACATTGTCATTCTACCTGCTGATAAAGGAAATGCTACTGTAATTTTAGATACAGCGGATTATTCAAACAAAATTCAAACATTGCTACAAAATCCAGCATATAACAATTACTACTGACCCATTATCTGGAGAAAACAACCAGGCCAAATCCAAGCCAGTAGGATCGACAAAAATCTCCAACTGCAACTCATTCCGCGTGAAAAGTCATCGAGATGTCCGAAATTCTATGGGTTGCCAAAAGTACATAAAGAAGGTGCACCTTTGAGGCCAATAGTAAGTTCAATTGGATCCCCAACACAACAGCTAGCCAAATACCTAGCCCAACAACTTCAACCGTTTGCAGAGGGGGCAGACTCATATGTCAAAAATATTCGACACATTTCATCGAAATACTTAGAAAAACTGTTTTACAACCTGAGTGTCTTCTTGTCAGTTTTAACGTAGTCTCCCTTTTCACCAACATCCCTATGGACGAAGCCTTGGATATCATAATAGAAAAATACAAACCACCTCCACACCTTGTAGACTTAACAAGGCATTGCCTGATGAACACCTATTTTGTTTACGAGAACCAACGATACAAACAAGTGGGAAGGAGCTCCAATGGGATCGGCACTCTCACCAGTTACAGCGAACCTTTTTATGGAGAACTTTGAGGAGTTGGCACTAAGAACAGGAACTCTTAAACCCAGTTTATGGTTGCGATATGTGGATGATACATTTGTGATTTGGCCTCTTGGGAGGGAACACCTCAACACATTTTTAGCCCACCTTAATGGCGTCCATCACAAAATAAAATTTACCATGGAGATTGAAGCCAACAATCAACTGACATTCCTTGATGCTCTGATAAATAGGAAGGAAGATGTAACCCTTGGCCATACAGTATATAGGAAAGAAACTCACACCAACAGATACCTTCATGATAATTCTCATCACCACCCAGCCCAACTACAAGCCGTCGTCAAAACTTTAGTTACCAGATCACAAAGACTAGCTGACCAGGACAACATCAAACAGGAAATGGACAGTTTAAAAACAGCTCTGAGACAAAACGGATTTACAGACCGAAATATTCAAAGAGCCCTAAAAGTCAAAACCGAGACGAACAGACGAGGAGCATGAAACACCAATAACCAAGCCTTATTTACCGTATGTCAAGGGTACCACGGACAGTATTGCAAGAATTCTACGGAGACACAATATCGATGCTATTTTCAATACAGACAGAAAAATAAGCACGGTGTTGAGGACTCCGAAGACGAGGATCCCTTTAGAACAACAGGGAGTGTACGAGATTCCATGTGCAGATTGTCATAAAACCTATGTGGGGCAAAGTAACAGAAGAATTCAAGCTAGACGTGATGAACACCAGAATGCTATAAGACAGCAGAAAAAAACAACATCCATTGCGGAACACGCCACCACGACGTCACACCGAATAGACTTTGAGAACACCAGAGTACTGGCAAATATAGAACACCCGAAATCAAGACTCGTAAGAGAGGCAATTGAAATAGCGAAGAGGCCTCACAGTCTAAACGCATGCAATGAAATCCAGAACTAATCGAAGTGTTAGAAAATTCTATTAAACACCGTACCGGCCCGGACCTGTCCATTAACAACTCAACCGGAAATAACAAATCAGCAGGCGGGAGGCGTGCACACTGAGCGCCTAGGGCCAATCACACGCAGCCGTTCACGGTGCCAACCAATAGGCGCCGAGCCGCGACTATATAACACCGTGCGCACTCCTGAAAACATCAGTATTCGAGTAACTAGAAGCGAAAGAATGGCTACAAGAATTATGCGAACCGACCTGAAGAGGGCAGATCTTCCGAAACGTCGTCATTTTACCATCGATCCCGGCAGGGATCAGTTATCAACTACGCGGATGAATTCCCGGAAACCATCTAATATATATATATATATATATATATATATATATATATATATTACAGATTTATTTACTATTCTATAAATTTTGTTGAATTGATAAATAAGTTAGTTTGTTCAAGTTAGTACGAACCCCTCGAGATATTTGAGCTGAATTGTGAATTCCTTGGAACAGTTGCATTTGAAAAACATAAATAGTTATCCTTATCCTTAAAGATATTAAATATATATAATTTAATATATTTTTTGCTTGTGCAGAAAAGAGAGTGATTTTGGATGTCGCCTGCTTTTTTATATGCCCTACGATTTCCATAATTTTCACTTCTCACTTTGTGGTCCTTTTCCAACATATAAAATTTAACCTTTTTTCTAGATCATTTGCATCACTAGCAAATTAAAGTTTTCCGGACATTAACCATATTTTTTTAGATGGTAAAATTGTTAAAATATATTAATAATTATTTATATTTTGGAATTGAATGTCATATATTTTATAATTATATTGTTCTCTATTGGTGAGGGATTGGTGACGTTCCCGAATAATGACTAGGTATATGTAAGCATAGAAATCAGATAGTACAGATGCTATATATGATCAAATAATGATGTTTTGGTGAAGATTACCAATACAATAATATTTTGATAGAAAAGAGCATCTACAGATCGGAAATCACTTTTTTCTGTACCAGTAGCTTCCAAAATTCACCGTTGCTCTGAATATAATTTCTCGTCACTTGATGCCTTCAATATTTACGATAGAATAAACATTATTGGTCATAAACAAAATTTGAAAAAGTATAAATTATGTATTGCCCACGAACAGAAGATTTGATTGTATCTAACATTTTCATTTACGACCTTATATTCTGACCTGTCCATAAATTTTATAGTTATATTTATCGATTGAGTAATATTAAACACATTATTCATCATGATAATGAGGTCACGTTTATTCGTTTACTCACGAAATGCATGGTTATTGCGTTTGTTCATAAGTAAACGAATTTTCAAACAATATTTTAAAATGCAATTTTCTCCGAAAGATTTAGAAGTCGAACGTGACCGTGTAGGCAAGTGGGGTACATAAACTTTTTCGACACGATAGAGGAGAGAAACTTTTTAGCCATCGCCATTCTAGCGAACACAAAAACTATTCTACAAGTTGTGTAATAAAATATTCTTGTCCAAGTTGCGCCATCCCAGTATCCCGAATGCAGAACGAACACTGTTGGGCCGTTTATTCTGCCGGTTCACGGTCGGTTGGCTGCAAGAAGCTCCCGATAGATAGATGTACGAGAGCAAGAAAGATTCTTATTCTTGTCGGAAACGCTCTTGCTATGGACTGAAATATTTCAACGAGTCAGCACTCTGCATACATATATTTATTCCGTTCAAGTTTCTTGACAGTTATGCGTACTAGACGTATAATGCACAGTTTTCGACTCTTAAACTGTACTACCCTGAAATTTATTTGAGATTGAAGTTGAAATGCATGCAATTTATATAATAACTTTTTAGTCGTTGTAACTTTGTTTCTGTATTTATAGAGAAGATAGAAATATGACCAAGAAAAAACAACATTGTGGAATTAAACACTCAATGTAAAAATCTTTCAAGTTAAGATTCAATAATTAATGTTTTAGTAGAGGAATCATGTGACAGAAACGATTTTCACTCTTTATCAACTAAATTTGTAATAATGAAGTTTAGCAGACTAAATAGTAGCAAGTAAATTCTATACATAACAATGAATGACACGTCGTTATCGCTGACAGAACATAACATTTTTTTTAATGTGACATTTGACAACAAACAACAAAGCTTCAGAAAATCAATCTATATAGCAACTAGCTGACCCGATAGACCTTGTCCGGATTAATTGATTTAAATCTAAAAATTAAAACATTTTTTATATAGATTGTAATTATTTGATCCATTTTGATGAAAATATATGGAAAAAAGTGATTGATATCTGATGCTATCACGCTTATAGTTATCACACCTTAACCTCCCAATAATGTGTGAGTATATCTGTATTGAACATTTTATATTTTAACCACCCTGTATATAGCACTGCTCACTGACCACGCTTTATAACATTTAGGTATATTTTTATATATAAGCGTCCTGTATATACGGCTGTCTGTAATTATAATTGTACTTCGTCCTATATTTCAACCATCATATATAGGCAACTTCTTGTGAGCTACCCTGTAAATTATTCCTTTCGCTATATTTTTTATTATCACCCTGTACAACAATAATTCCTCTCTACCCTAAATTGCAACTTCTTATGGGCTACGAAATATAGCCTTTTTAAAATCACACTGTATAACTATAATTTTGCTGAAGCATATATTTCAACCACCCTTTACATGAATCCGCTTATGGCCACCTAGTATGACGTTATTTAATCACCCTGTATATCTAAAATTCCTCTCCATCCTAGATTCCGACTATCCTGTATATACGGCTGGGTTATCATAAATTTCCTAACTGCCTTCTGTAACTATAATTCTACTCTGTCCTATATTTCAACTATCATATATATATGCAACTCCTGGTGGGCTACCCTCTAAATCATGCCTTTCTCTACCCTTTTTTATTATCAACTGTATAATAATTATTCCTCTCCATCCTGTATTACAAATTCTTAATGGGCTACGAAATATAGCTTTTTTAATCCCACTGTTAAAATATAATTCTACTTCAGCGTATATTTCAACCATCCTGTATATGATCCTGCTTTTGGCTTCCAACTTTAGGCATTTGCAAAATGTATCATAGTCCTTAATTACACTGTAAAAAGTTTGACACTTTAATTGCACTTTACTTTAGTAGTTTTTTTGAATTATCACATAATTTATTTTACAATAATAACAAGACTAAACTACTTCTCAAGTAACGAATGTACGAAAAAGTTACAAAGCTATAGGAAATTTACTAAAAAGTACATAAAATTTTTATGATGCGATCTCAGCCTCGGCAGCCAGATAGAAAGTTATTCCAAAATTATCAACAAATAAAAAGGAATTATTTTATTAGAAAATCATTATTTATCGGATCGAATTGTGAATCTAAACAATTCGCTTGAACACACAAACAATTTCAACCAAATCGGACCAACAGTTTAGGACAATTCAGTAACAAACATATGAACAGAAAGAATTTTATATATGAAGATAACTACTTTCAAATTAAGCTATGGAAGCACATGTTTTATCTTTGCTTCTAAAATTAACCAACTATTATGAAATACAGTTTTTTTATTGTATACACGTTACATCTGCAACCCCTGAGTCACTGGGCTCCTTAACGCTAAACAATTTTTTCAGTGGCCTTCATAGAGATTATTCATAAGACCTAAGGAAACACTTAATTAACACTAACTACATTGATATCATCCTCACAGTTCTTGATTCGATAAGGAAACTTTAATATTTGACTAGAGAACTTAAAATTATTTAAACCTATTTTTGCCCCATTTTTTTTGTTTTTTTTTAAGAAAGTATAGAGCATAAAACCTAAAACGTGTTGTTAACAAATTTTTATTCTTCAACCAATTATGCGGGGCGTCTAAAGTTCAAAAAACGAATTTTGCAGTTTTTGTAACTTTGCAGCAACTGAATTAAAAAAAAATAGTGTCAAATGTAAGTTTGTTTTATATGTATTTTGCTGCTAAATGATAGGTTCATCTAGCCTATTGGATAATTAGTTACTGAGTTAATTGCAAAAAATGCCCGCTCGCTCATGGTTAATGTTTAAAACATGTTGGCTAAAAGTTTCAATTTTATAAGACATTTAATTGATCAGAATCATAACTTGATGGGTTTAAAGGATTTCGCAAATGTGATTTTCCTTCTAGGGCTGATTATTTTACGTGAAGTTTACAGTGTTCTCATTTTACGACAAACTAATTTTACAACCGTCTGTAAGGACAATAGTAATTATAAAATCTTTGAGGACATTGCTAATAAATGACTGACGACCGGTAGGATCATTGATTACCCGCGGCAAGCTCCTTTCGCACATATGAACTTATGCCAGCCCTGTACATAATCGAACATTCCTCAAAATGAATGTCTTTAACCATGGTACATTGAGTATAACGTTCTTATTGTTTTCTATAGACTAAATTTGTCGCTGAATAATACAATACTCCAGTAACTTTTTCTTGTCAATGTAAGTTGTTTAAACCGAATTGTCGTTGTTATGTTATGTGACGAGGAAGTAGTAAAGTAACGTTTACTGGGCTCGTAAACCTTGTTCGCTTAATCTCCATCTAACTGTTTTATAGTTTACATTTATTCCTCTAGCTCGTTGCAGATTATTTCTTTATTTTCTGCTAGATCAAGTTCTGCCGTATGCAGGCTTGAATTATGCGTGGTGCCCGTGGTGTTGAACAATATCTTCGAGAATTTGGTATTGAAAAATTGAACTGACCTGCAAGAAGTCCTGACTTACATTCTATAGATTATGCATGGGATATGCTCAAAAGATGTATTAAAATACGTAAACCAGCCCCCAGGTCCTTAGAATTAAAAGACGCAGCTCACAACCAATTGTACCAAATTTCTCAAAAGACAATTCGCAACTTTATTTTGGGTATGAGACGGGGCCTACAGGAAGTGCCCGGCAAGTTGTATATATATGTTGTGACATTTAAATTGACTACTAAAGTTGTTATGATTTTTATATTTGTGTTAAACAATAGCAATATTTTTTGTTAAAATTAACTAACACATTGTTTTATTTTAGATTACGAACTTTTTATGAACAAAATATAAAAAAATCTTAAACAGGTTATGTTAAAAAAATAATAATAGTCATAATTTCAAATATGCAATAAATCTGTCCAGTTTTTTAATATTACAGAAGTTGATATACACAATATAAATACATCATGATATTCCTAGTAATCGAAGACTTCTTGAAGAAATTTCCATAATCATTTTAGCAAAATAAAAGCAAAAATAAGTAGGTCTTCCAAGGATATTTATTTACTCGTTATTTCGATGGGGCATTGAAAGAATCGGATGGTTCAATGAAAGTCATTGTGCCAGCAGGAGTATGAGGTCTGGCCCTATTCTATTGAAAGACTAATCTGGGGCCCGATTCTCGAACCATTCGACAGCTCTACTATACGGATTTCGACGTAAGTCTCATGAAAAGTTGAGGTAAATGAAGTTTAACCCATATATTAAACTTCATTTATGTCATATTTCATACGACATACGTCCAAAGTCGAGTGGTCAAGCCGTCGAATGGTTTCAAGAATCGGGGCCCTGGTATTCCCATACATATGGAGCCCCATATTAGGACAGTTTGCTGTCTCGTCGTCTGATATTATACAGTCAAATCGGTATTTCGCATCATATCTCAAAATTCCTTGGCCGTCATGAGTTCTTCATATCCGCCTAAACAAAATCAGGATTTGTCACTGAAGCATGTAACATTTCATTAGTTATTCTAGTTTTGCCGAGTTTGGCAGTACTTCAAGCGGTGAGCCTTAGACAATATCACTCCTGTAGCTACAACTAGATCGCCTCTTTTGCGTCTATTTTTGGGAGCAATAAGTCTAATACGACGACAATTATAGGCTTGTAACAGCCTAGGACGTCCAGGGGCCCGATTCTCAAAACACTCGACAGTAAGTTGCATGAAAAGTTGAGGTAAATGAAGTTTAACCCATATATTAAACTTCATTTATGTCAGATTTCATACGACATACGTCCGAAGTCGAACGGTTTCAAGAATCGGGGCCCAGAGCCTGCAGGACGCCAATGAGTCGTATTATTAGACCAACTTCTCAAAATTTTTAACACCGTTGATGGATTGGCAATAATTATTTTTGAAATTTTCATTGAATCAAAATCAGCGGCTATCAGTTGACTTTATACATGTAAAACATACATTAGAATAGATAAAATACAAGATGTATATGAATAACAGATGCCACCATATTCAATAGGCAAAAAAATTAAATTGAGTGTGGACATTTACTGATAGATCGTGTAACCACTGAACAGCTGGTGTGGTGAGCTAGTTCATTTCCTGTAAGCCTCCAGGAAAACGTGTAATGGCTCAATCGAGTATTTTCCATTAATGCATCATGTCACCATATCTTTCTAAGCCAGTACGGAAGGGGTTTATGGGACACCATAGGTGCCTTGAGAGATCGAAACCTGTCAACTGATTTTCGCTGCTAAGGAATTGATGTTGGCTACTTCTTGTTTGGTTTCAATGTGTGAGTTCCATCTACGATTAACAATCAGTGACTCCCATAAGTTTCTGTCATCTACATTTCAGACGTGTTCGAGGGATGTCATTAAGATCAGCTTGATTGGAAAGGTTCATTTAAAGTTCTTTGAACCATTCACGTTTTGCAGCAGACAGTCATCGTAGCTCAGCGGGAGGAGTATTTGACAGAATAGGCAGCCACGTAATAGGCCTGATACTATTCTCACATCTTCATTTACTTGTGTATATATTTTTTGCACGTGACAGCTTTATCAAGCATTATTCCCATGTAGGTTAGGGACAAGTTGTGCTTGAAGATACTACCATCAATATTGACCACCAGTAATTAGTAAAGCGCAAATTATTAGCTTTTTTAATTTCCCAAATAATCAAAGGCAATCCAAAACAATTGCAAACCAGTAAACTAAATGAAAATCCTAAGAATTAGGACTTTTATCTTTGTTGTTTTCTAGAGACAAAAGTAAGTACATGTTATAAAGAAAAGATTTGAATACAAAAATATTCTAAATTCTTTTGAGATAAGAAATTGTTTGAATTGAAATAAATATTCATATTTAAAAATATATTATGCGAGTTTATAAACCAAATCTGCAGAGCAAACTCTGAATGAAATAAGAAAAACGTTTATCGTGATGGCAATATTTAAAACAAAGTGAATAATTAGAACAAAAAAACCTAGTACTTTATCAAATAAAATGTTGATAAATAAAAATATCACTTTTTTAGGTCTACTTCTCCTAAAACTCGATAACGTGTGAATGTTATTTGCGTGCCCAATTGAGACGTAGCTAAACTGGAGGCAATGAAACGAAAAGGACAGACCTAATAGGTTATTGGCCTCATTTAAAACCCACCCAAATAGTTCGTCAATCTGTTATTCTCATTAATGAAGGATGGATCGTTCCTCGTCAAACTAAACCCCACTTTCGTAATTCGGCAAAATCTGATCGAGCGCTTAACTAATTCAGGTTGGTGCGAATAAGCTTGCTGGACCCCTGACCGCAAGGATTACATTTCCAGGACGAATGACAGGATGCTACTTATTCACCGAGTCGGCCATTCGGAAAAGACAGATAAAGATCAAGACAGATGTAGCCGGAAGAGCATGCTTCTGTGGCGGAAATATAAACTGTAGTTCTACAATCGATAAAGACCATTCAAATGGTGACATAAAACTTGGCGAACACTATGAGAGACGTGTTTATCGGCGACAATTTTTATCGATGTGGCATTGTAAAATAAACGCAGAGTCAATATTAGTGTTCGCTAGCAGTGAATGATATATTAGGTGCACTAGGTGACTCTATTTTATCAATGGCTTTAAATAAATGAGTAAATAAATTTTAATTTCTGTAAAATGTGTATTAAGAATATATACTCTAAAATTTCATGCAGCCTAGTACTGAATATGCGGAAACACTATATTACAAGACAAAAATAAGTATAAGCGATTATCCATTTTAATTTATACAACGGAATTATTTCTTACTAAGCATGGTATGAAAAAAAGAGGTCATTCAAAACTTGTTCTAGGGGAAGTGGGCCAGCTTTTGGTGTAAGTAATTTTGACCTTGTAGTTCATTTCAAGGGGAAGAGCGGGAAATTTTACTTCTGAAGTGATATAGATACAATTTTTTGTGAGAATATAACCTTGATGTAAGAGCCGATAGACAGTTCGCACTCCATGTTCTTTAAACCATTGTAGTGAAACAGTTATGTGAAGCGTCGATTTTTATGATCTTTTGTTGTATGATAAAGTCCTATACCATTTGACGTTAGTGTTCAGCTTTCCTGGAACCCTGCCTGACAACAGGACCACCAAGTCATTGGGACCCCTATCTGTCATCGTGCAAATTTACTTCAATAAAAAAAACCAGCAACTCGTAAGCCCACTATTCACGCTCTCTCTCACTCGATCTCTTGATGGAAATTTACGTTTTTTTACATTCTAGGCATAATAAACAACCGAATCAGCAATTAAGATACTCCACGTGATATAGGATAATTTAAGCCATTTGGTTGCAAAATGAGGATAACACTTGTTATTGTAGATACGAGATCAATATGTGTACTTTATAATATGCGCTTTGCCGGAAAGTTCTAGAAAACTGACTTTTTTGTATTTTTACATCAGGACCTTTTTTTCTATAGAGTGCAGAAAAAAATTCTCAAATTTACTCGATAAATGTAAATTTTTTGAAAAATGTGAAGATTTTAAAGCAAAAGATGTAGTTTAATTATGTCCAGACCCTGCGAGAATAGAGGTTTTTTATATTATTTATCCCTAGAGCCAGTCTGTATACGTGCACTATGAGAGCAAAGATTAATTAGTCTATAAAAACCCATAAAATTGCCATTGCTACCAAATCCGAAATAATGAATGAAATAATTTCGATTTTTTTAAGCAAATAACTTGATAGTATAAAATGAAACATAATATACTGTTCTGCTGATTTGAACCTTGTGAAAGTTCCCGCAGTGAATCATTCAACAATATGTTCGGGTTATTGTTCAGTTTCAAAAAGACGAAGAGATCGATGCATTGAGCATTGAGTTTGATGAGTGAAATGAAGATTAGAAACGTTACCCGACTTATTAATTAATTTGTAATTATACATTTTTGTAAAGGATAGCCAGTAAACGAACTTTTTATTGTAATTGTCAAGCTACATTGGGTTTCTGTTACAAATTTCGGACCCTCATCTATCATACAAATGTGAGGTGAGAGAATTCTAATGAACATAATTAAAATGTATCACTTTTGTCACTTAATTTAAACAGTACAAAAAATGTCCAACCTGTGTTAATTACTTAATTTTCATTGAAAAATATACAAATATTTTCTTATAAAACGGTTTCTAACTAAAGAACATGTATATTTAAGTTAAGAAAAATTTCTCTGTACTAATTCACATTTGGAGTCATGTTTCAAAATAATTTGAGTAAAGTCTTTGTCATCCATCAGTTATGTAGAAAAGTACATTCTAAACGAGTTTGGTTAAGAAAGTTTTTGTCCAAAGTTGATGATGAAGTTATAAAGAAAAAACTGAAAAACCACTATTTCTCAGTTTTATTTGCTTATAAATAATATTACACAACTTTCTGACGTGATGAACATCATATGCTTGTTATAAATATTTCGTTTGAACTAAAATGACTTGCATAAATTTAATGTTTACTGATCTCTAGTGTTTTTCACGGTGTAATTAATATCAATGATTTATATCTAAAAAAGAACCGACTTCAGCTGACTTAAAATAAAAACCCTTTGGAAACGGTGTGCAGTCAATCACTATTTTCAGAGAGATCTTCTTTTTATCTAATTTAAGATTCAATTCTATTGAACATTTTATCTCTCTCTCTCTCTTTCTCAATCTCTAATTTGTATTATTTTTCAATATTTTCCAAATATTCTTATGTATTGGTTACCCCTATATAACCTTATTTGTCTATCATTTTCTGAACCACCCCGTACAACTATAATTTAACTCAATACAATATTGCATCCGTCTTGATATCTTTAAAACCACCCTGTATAAGTATAAATCCTCTCCTCACTATTGACTGTTTCTATTTTTCTATTGTTTAAATTATTCCTGTATACCTATGATTTTACTTCGCACCATATTTATTCCACAAAATTCACATTTTTGAAAAACATTTTATTACTATAATTTTACTCGACCATTTATTTCAACCACCCGTTATATGCAACTGCTTCTAACATTTTTTGAACCCATGTCTATAATTGTATTAAACCCCGTCCTATAATTCAAAATCCTAACCGCTTATGCTTATATAACAAATTTTTGATACACCCTGAATAACAATAATTAAACAGCACCCCTTATATCAAACACCTTGTATCAGTAACTACTTATGTTCCACTCTATAATTTTTTTAACCGCCCTATATAACTGTAATTCTACTCCGTCCTATAATACAAATATCCACTCTGTATAACTATAGTTTTGCTCCACTGTTATTTCAACCACCTTGTATAACTAATTCAGTTCCACCTTATATTTCAACCATCGTATGTATACAACTGCTTATGTTCCACCTAATATCACATGCATGCACGCACATACCTACAACCGTATACCATATAAAAGAGTTTGCCGGCAATATAAATTATCGTTTCGATAAACTAATGGTATATTTTCTGCCATTTTACGGGACTATAAGCCCCGTAACTTAACTTCGTCTGTAAAAGAAACTAACTTCAAATGAATCAAAAGGAAAACCATAACAAACACCCTGTACGGTACACTTTCATGGGATATCTTGACATTTAAACTCGATAGTTATAATGAAAATTTGACATTTACATTGATGTTTACAGCTTTTTTGCACACATTTTTCCGATTTTCACAAAAATGGTAGGTTTTACATTATAAAAAAATATTTATTATCAAGCTGTAACATATCTTTGTAGAATATAATTTATAATATTCAAATTGCTTGAGGCGTTTTAGAGAAAACAGTGAAGATTCATTGAAAATTACTGAAATCTAGTCCCTTATTTACTTTTTTTCTTATTCTTTGGAAAACTGTAAATCTCATGTTAATTATATGGTACCTTTCTGTAGTGTTCCTTAATATAATGTAGTTTAAATCATCAAAATTGCATAATCGCAGCTCATACATAAAAAAAGTTGCCTACGAATTGAAAGTCCTTTTTGGAAGTCGGTTAAAAAGCGTACCCATGCAAGTAAAAAACTAATCGCTATTTCTCTCAACTTAAACCAAGATTAAAACAAAATATTTTAAAAAAATCGTACTATTATTGGATATCCTGATTTCTATCTATATATATTTTCAATACCCAACTTCTATGTGATTCTCGTAATTTTTTGAAAATAAATAATTTCTATCAGTTTCCATTAAATTAAAAATGTGTTATTCTACAGGAGAAAATCTTAAAATTTTCATTACGGACAACAATTTTTCTGCGATCCCTTGAGGGATTCCAACCCACAGGGTGCGTACCAATGCCGTAAATAATAAACAAGCAATTTGTATTGTTATTAAAGCTCTCGACAATCGTATATAACACATAAATTGGAATTTAGTGCACAGGATCCTGCGGTAATCAAATAAATACGTAAATAACAAACAAATAAATAAAAATATTAGTTTTATGGAATACAATACTCGTAAATATTCAGGTATTTTACCAATAGATTTTGAACTAGTTGAAACTCAAGCTCACTTTATTATTATGACGGGGACGGTTTAGTACAGATTTTCTAAAATTAAATAATTTTGAGGAAATATGCGAATTTTTAATATACATAACTTCAAAGTATTTGAAAACGATGATTTTTTTTTCAATTCCGGGAGAGTTGTGGAGAAACTAATACAAAATGGTTAATCAAAAGGAGTAAGAGCTAGAAACAAAAAGTTTTCAATAATAATGTAAAGCACTTTTCCTTCATTTAATGCTTCTAGCGAATCTCTGGTGTAAATAGATTCTCAAAGTCATATTTGATTATTCCTATCTTGGAGTTTTCTTTGTGTTTATAGCCTTGAATTCTTGTTAATGAAATTCATTTGTTACGTTAGTTGTTATTTCTTCGGTGTTCGTGATGAATACTTGTTTTCGTTGCGTTAGTAATTCTTTGCAATTGTTTTCTCATTTGTGTTCTTTAAGTCTGTTATGTGTTGTTCGTTCTTAATTTCTTGAGGACCCACCACCCGTATCTCAAATATGTGGTGTGCTTGTACAAGTACATTCTCATCTTATGTTTTTTATTCCTTTTTACTTTTGACAATCCTATTCTTTATAGATCCTTAGATTTTCGGAGTATTTAGATATTGTCTATAGAGTGCGTTCGTTTATTTTATTGCTTTTGTTGTTTCTTTCATAAACTTTTTAATTTTCCTTAACATTACCACATGTGAATTTTAATTTTAGGTCTGGACTTCCTTTTCATAATTTGTTTTCTAAATTTTCGTTGATATAATACATTTTATTATTGATTTAAGTCTTCTAGTTTCCTAGCTACAAAAGTATTTATTAATATCCTTATTTCAAGAGAACCAGTTACCTGTTTTCACGTGATATATTTAGCATAAATCTATTAGTCGCCCACCACTGTCGTTTGTGATATATTTAGTTTTTAGTTTGCCCTCAAAATACGTTTAGGTTTTCTTGCACACTTTGCACATTGTTGGCTAAATAGTTTCCAAGATTCGAAGGGAATAAGAGGATTTTCTTATATTTTTAACCGACTTCCAAAATAGAACAGGTTATCAATTCGGAGAGTGTTTTTTGTATGTATGTTCCTGTTGTGAATCGATTTGGATAATTATACTTAATAGAGTGTACATCCCGAGAGAGAAATTTAAATAAAGAGTCGATTTCTCCAAAATCCCTTATCAATTTCTATAGTTTTTAAATTCTATTAAGGAGGTCTCATATATTTCTGTGAGTTGTAACATGCATTTTTTCAGAAACTCGCTGAAAAATCCAATATTCCAATAAAAATTAGCTTAGGAGTGAAATGACTGACATAAATATTTTAATTCCAATGTAAGCGTTTTAATCTCGAATTTGAACATTTCCTACTTATATGGATGGTAGAATTTTTATTAAACATATTTTCGGTGCATTAACTTAACGTGTACCAATCTCATTTTATTTGCATATCTGTTAAATATCGATTTATTTGAAAAATTTTCAATTTTCCAAAGTGTCACCAACTATCGTAAAGTTATAAAAGAAAAGTAATAATATAATTAAACATATTTCTGGATTATTGAGTCCACCACTGAAACTGTTATAAAATATAAAAAATGTATCATTCTGTAATGTTGGGTTTATGTTGTTTTATTTATTGTCCAGTGTTAAGTCATGTTAATTATTTTCAACTATTTAGTTCCACTTGGCAGTCGGTTAATATTAAAAAAAAGTTTTATCCTTAACAATCTTATACACTGTATGTTTAAAAATTATATAAAAATATATACACTTTTATTTGTGACAACAAGCCATTTCATTTGATCTGCTACTTTATGCCCTTGTTCTTTTAATAGTTCCCTAATTTTCTGATTTCAATACACTATTTTAAAAATACGAAAAACCTAATTATATTTCTTATTTCATATTTTATATTATATGTTGACGCGATATGTAATGTACGAAATCTAGGAGTTATATATATTATCCCGTACAAAAGAGTGACACTTCGAAGAGAGTATAATATTACATGATGATTTTGAATTTTTTATATTATATGATTTGCCTTCCAAAATTAATATTAAGATTTTATTTTTATTTTTCTTGTAAACTTTGGGTAAGCAAATATTGCCTTTTTTTCTTCAATATTTTTAGTTTCATAGTTTCGGTATATACACGTCTTTGGGTTACTGATACAAAATTTAACGTTTGCGTCTAGTAGTAAAAAGTAGTAGATTTCGAAGAAAGGAGGCTGTGACAGACTGTCAGACATAAGAGTGATTCTATAAGGGTTTCCGTTCCTCGCATGCATGGATTCTTAAAAACATAAAACACGAAATTGCAAGTAAGCTTGAAGGGAAAACGGAATCGATATCTTAACAAAAAGAAAAACTAATATAGTTGAATTGCGAGCATTTGGAGCATATAATGAATATGTTTGTGTAAGGTGTGGAGGAGGATTGGAGTCAATGTTTTTTCTGACTTACACGGATGTATGAAAATTGTACACCGTTGGAAAATACTTGCCATACCTATGGAAGAGAGAAAAAGAAAACGCTTGTAGACAGGGAAAATGAAGAAAAGGAAGCGACAAAGAGAATGATATAAAGTTGTCATTTACTAGTTATTTCTTGTTAACTTTTAAATTTTACTCTGGTTGTTTATTTAGGTTTTCACTCCTCACAATGGTTTCTGGAAAATACAGAGAAGTTAGGTAGGTGAAAATCAAGGCGTAGTACCTACGGGCAGTTTGTGGAAAGGTCTATGGATTTGAGAACTAGTTTTCCTGTATGTTACGTTTGGATGTGTACGAGTATTCTAGTGTACTCTCTGTATGCTTCGACCTTTAGATTCTTGATCAGGAATCGTTGTCGAATAATCTTTTCTGAAGATTTTTTTTTCATGCAATTGCCAATTGATTGATTAATCGACTTTAAAATTTCCTTTTTGATGCTCATGTTATGGGATCTTTTGGTCTGCTAGCGCTATCTCTATTTATTCTCTATACAGCGTGTCCCAACTTCTTCATTTTTTAACAACAGACACTTACCTTAATTTTCCTTTTCTGAGTGCATCCTTCTTTAAGCAATACATATATTTGCTGTTCTAGTCAATTTTGTGTATCCGTTAGTACATGGTGTGTCAATCTTGATCAGTTTCTATGTCTTACGCAACATATTTATAAATACTTTGACCAAACCTTTATTTATTTAATTCTACAAAAAACTTATAAGAATGGTGGCGCTATGATGATGTGTTACCATATGGGAACACAGCATAAACGATTTTTTTGGACTACAAGTATAATTAAGAGTGCACAATTAAATTTACTCTTGAAATAGAGAATGAAAATAAATTTATATTTTTGGACGTGTTGGTGGAGCGTTCAAATAACAACTTTATTACAAGTAGTTACGGAAAAGCAACATATACTAAAAGTAATTTGAATTTTTATTAAAATCACTCTTTGTATGTAAAGAAAGCAGTCATTAAATTCTTATAAGACAGAGTACAAATAGTCTCTTCAACAGAAAAATATATGTTTATTAAAGGATGTTTTAGAACAAAACGATTATCCAAAAAACTTCATAAACAAAACAATTTTTCAAATCGTGAAAAAAAAACAGAGAAATGCACAAATAACGCAAGCAACACAAAGTACTTATAAATTAAATAACAACGCCTAAACTGATAACAACTCTGAAATTATAAACTTTAACCATATGTATCCGGACTATCCGAAAAAAATAAATCTATTGGATCTAAATACAAAGTAAAAACGATTTTTAAAATAAATCATACATTAAGACCAAATTTGACAAAAACAAAACCGGAAAATGTTGCTCAAACTTCCAAAAATTGTGTACAGTGTGTCTTCTGTCAGCGGGAAATCATATAACGCCTAGAGAAGGCATATGAACACGATTGGCAAGCTATGTACTAACGGATAATGGTATACCCAAAATGGATTGCGACAACACAAAGATATTACTTAAAGAAAAACACACCAAAGAAAGGAAAATCAAAGAAAGTTTATGTATGTTGCTAAATAATGATGAAACTAGGACACCCTATATAGAGTCAAGCGAATTAATATTCTACAAATTTGTTAAAAAACATTATTCGACAACGATTGCTGATAAGGAATTGAAACGTCATAGCACAATAAGTGTAATACATGAAAATTAGATGATGAATCCATAGACCTACTTTCTCTCAGTTAATTCTGCGGAAGAGTTTTTGTATAAGAAGGCAACTAGTGTTCCGGATACTTTCCACAAAGTGCCCTTAAGTACTATACCTTCATTTTCCAAATTAATAATGAAAACAGCTATTCACCTCCTCAATGATACAGAAACTACTTCGAATTGTAACAGAAATTTACATAACCGAAATTGATGAATGATAATTAATATTGTCAATATTTATGCCAAAAATAAAGAAAATCCGAGTTCTCTATCTCTGATAAAAAGCATTCCTAATAATATGTTTTAACACTGGTATTACTAACTGATTCGAGACGAACCATACTACATGCGAAATATGTTTGGGAGCTCGCTGATAGCTAATAAACTGGTAATAAACGTCTTCACAACGTGTTGATATTCGAAAGGAATAATGCATCCCATGGATGACGATGGTTGCGTCGTGACAAGGAATCCATCTTTACTGGATGGTAATATTTCGATTCATGAAATATGGAAGAGGAGTATCAGTGTGATTATGTAAATGCGATCATCATTCGGTTTCCAGTGGAAGTCAACGATTGCGGCACAAGCTTTCAGCAATATTAAAAAGGAGTCTCTCTCTCGTTGCTGATGGCGAGAGTCGATAACTATCGGGTGTTGGGTGCCGCTGTCGACGATTTGAACAAACTGGAGAATGAGGTAGTCCATTTGAGTCAAAAGAATGTGAAGTTGGGGACTTCTTTATTTTTCGTTTCCACATCAGGTCGAATTAATCAGTGAACACACACAGGAAAAAAGAAAACTACGCCTCGCATTGCAATACGAATTCGAAATTTAAAACTATTGATTGACAACAGAAGAATTGATTAAAGATTTGTTTTCAGTCTGTTAACAATGTTATAAAGAAATAAAATATATAATTTAAGATTGCTAAATATTTGAAATAGGATCCGAATTTAACGTGCAGTTTTTTAATACCGTTTCAGCTATTCAAATCTTGATTTTTTTAATGTGTTTATTAATAACTGTTGTTTTTAAACCGTGTGTTAAACACTTTTATCGCTAAAATGTAAGTGTTTTTAACCCAATAGTTGTACATATTTTGGGTAAGAGAATGATTTTATTGCTACTTCTACTTGTAGACATCTCATACTGATTTGTAAATACCTTGTAATGTTATACAAGTGATTCTAACCGGAAAAATTGTGTTATACTTAGTGGGCTATTGTTTAGCGCTAAAGTTTTATTTATGTTATTTTTATAATGTTTTGTAGCTTTTTAACAAATTTATATAGTTAGAAAATGCTCCACTCCAAGTAATTATCTTATATTATATAATATTCTAATAATTTATAGTAAAGTTAGATAATTTATAGAAGATAAACAAAATATACTTGTTCTGATTTCATTATAATCTCATACTATGCTATTTATCTTAACTCTTTGTGTCTGGCAGATAGATAACTACTTGGAATTTGTGAGCATTTCCCCTTAAACAACATTAAAGTTTGTGTAGTTAGATCTATTGATTGACTGTGTGAAAAGCCTTAGTCAAATCTAGAAAAATGGTACTAATTGTTTTACTCTTATCCAGGGACTTGCATATTATATTTGTTATCACAGCTAGTTCATCTTTAGTTTCTAAATCTTTTATGAAAATCAATTGTTTTTTAGCTAAGATGTTAATTTTTTTACAGTTAACAAATCTGTTATGTAAAAAGTTTGTTATATTTGGATGTGTACATGTGTCTTTATTTTACAGAAAGTACACTATGGATTTGCAGCAATGGTTTTAATAAAAAAAACAAGCTGAACATAACCCGGCTGAAATAATAAATAATTATAGTTTAAAAAATACGCTTTAATAGCAAACCGAACTAAAAAGCAGAAAATAAGTTTTAATTGTGAACAATTTATATTACAGCAGTACAAAGTAAAAAGCGTGGGGTGCTTGGAATGTTAAATTTTACAATTATTCTATTGGCAACTATTTATAAGAGGAGAGTTATGCAAATATAGTGAAATGCACCTCACGTTTTTTACTTTCTACTGCTGTAATATAAACTGTTTATAATTAAAAATTATTTTCTGTTTTTTAGTTGAGTTATTAAAGCGTATTTTTTAGTTTTTTTAAACTATAATTATTTTCTAATTTTTAGTCTCATAACGATGTATTTATAATTAAAAAGTTTACTTCATGCTTGCGTTACCTTTCCATTTCGTTGCAACAAGTTCTACTACTGCCACCTAGTTGGAAGTAGTTAATAGACGAATTTGTGATTAGTCAAGAACAGTGACAAAAATAAAACAAACGGAAAAATTCAACTTAAAGAATTATATTGTCATCTGCCCTTGGCACGTGGCAATTTTCAACTTAATTGGACTTCTTTAAGTTGGTAAAAATTACGTTGGAAGTTTCCGTTACCTAGATAGATACATACGTACACATCGACCTAATAAAAGCGTATTAAAAATGCAGCAATGGCTATCTTGAATTTGACAACAAAGAAGTAATTATGAAATTCGGGTATGTTGCACGCTAATTATAAAAGGAGACGATCGTAATAGTGGAGAGTGAGTTGGTTGAGTTTATATTCGTGCGATTGAATCGAAAGAAGAAGTCAGCTGTATTAGTCATTATTTTGTAAACAGCCAATTATTTGTTTATTTTGGTTAAAAGTAAAGACATTGAAATTGAGTGTGCACATTTGTGAATTGAACCCCTGTGTACTTAGGAAAACTCTGTAGTATTAATAATTGCCCCCTGGCGTAACTTGTTTTCTGATAGCTAATTTTTATAACCTTACGTTTTGTAAAATATCATTACCCAATAATAATCAATACTGCCAGACAGTATCCGCCGGCCATAACTGCCGCGAGAGCTAGAGAGGCATCTATTTAAACTAATTTGTTAAATTAATAAATAGAGATATTTCAAAAACGTTTAATTTAACTTATAGTCATGAATGATAACTGATAATATAAAATTATGTAATTTAATATTTACAAACGTAAATATAAGTTACTTAAACAACATCAGGTTAAAACTGCTTTTAGACCTACTCAGCAACATCGCCATATTTTCCGAGCTGCTCAAGGTCCTACCGACCCTTTGACGACGCCAGGAGTGAACAGTGAATCTTGTTCATGTGGAGCTGTATATAGCGGTATTACACAGCGTAGCATCAATACACGGGTATCTGAACATCAGCGAAGTTGTCGGTTATTATAGCCTGAAAAATCGGTCGTCATGCATGCATTAATCTCATCTGATCTTGTCATACAGTACCAAAACACCGATGTGCTGTTCACCTCATCCCACTACTATTCTCGTCTCCAGCCATAGGCTATAGAAATAAATAGGGTGTGCCATAACTAATGGACAATACGATTACTGCAGTCAGAGACAGTGAAAATATACGATTAACACAAGCATGCAGTAGTAAAATGTTAACGATATACAGGGTCCTAAAGTTGGTCATTGGTTTTTGAAAATTTGTGATATTTGAAAAAAGGCTCAACATATTGAATTCAAATTTGGTTCTGCATAGTTTTCAAAGGCGATAAACAAGAATTTGTTATCATTTTTTCATGGTACTCTTACAGGGTTTTTGTTAGGAAGGTGGAATTAGGCGAATCCATGTTTATTTTCTAACACCCCGTATAATTTGCGTTTCGACGATAAGTAATGAAACTGCCATAATTTTAATACAAAAAACGTTTACTTGTTGAATCTCCGTATTTTAAGGCGTTTTTCGAGATATTGCCATTTTAAGACTGGCGCTTAGTCATTTAAATAAAACATTAACGGTTTCAAAAACATTCAATTTAATCATAAAAATAAAAAAAAAATAAACAAATAGATACACTTCATCACTTTTTATGAAATGTCGTCTTATCTTTAAAAAGGTTGAAATGTTATTTTTAAGAATATTCGCGGCTTCCTGAATTTAAGCTAAAAGCTCGTTGCCAGTATTAATTTCATTGCTGTACACCAAAGATTTCATGTATCCCCATACGTGAAAGCCCATAGGATTAAGTTCTGGAGTACGAGGAGGTCAAGGGAATTCACTTCCCCGTCCAATCTAACGATGCGAAAACTAGCCATCGTGCATGAACCACATATGCTGTCTTGCAAGAGGAACTTCTTCGAGTAAGTTACCCAAAAATTCTAAATACTGTAATGTATTTAGTCTCGTCGGAAGTTCAAACGAACCAATGAAGTGATGGCCAATAATTCCACACCAGATATTAATGGAAAATTCATGCTAAAAATGAGCTTCACGATACTTATGAGGATCATCAAAATCATAATAGTGGTTATTCCTCCAATTGAATGTAGCTTCGGCAGAAAATAGGATGTTTTCAAGAAACCTTGGACCTTGAATGATTTTATGTTGCTTCCAATGACAGAACTGTAGGCTCCTCGGTAAGTCAATAAATTTTGTACAGGCTTAAACTGATACGGATCCAATTTTTCTGAACGTAAAATTCGTGAAACACCCGATTTACTTACAGCATTAGCTGCTTGCAAGCACCAAATACTTAATGTAGGATTTTCCAGAATT
This sequence comes from Octodonta nipae, assembly GCA_034190945.1. Taxonomy (NCBI): domain Eukaryota; kingdom Metazoa; phylum Arthropoda; class Insecta; order Coleoptera; family Chrysomelidae; genus Octodonta; species Octodonta nipae. The sequence continues at coordinate 49,625,221 of CM067217.1, forward strand.
CGAGCTAACATATCATCTTCATTATCAGCTGAAATTCTTTTAGGTCGGCCACCTAAATCTGTGTATAATCGTTGGAATATTTTACGATTAGTCACATTTCGATATAACTGTGCATATCGTCTAACTGCCGACTTGAATTATAATTTACTTGTGCATAAACACAAATCATATCCCTTTGCAAATTCTTTAAGTTTAGTCAAAGAAGAAATCAATAGTTCATGATAATTCTCAACCTCCTTAAAAAATGTCTTTTTTGAGGCTGCTTGTGCTATACCGTATTTGAATTGCAATATCTCGAAAACGCCTTGAAAAATTTTTGTATTGAAATTATGCAGTTTCATTATTTACCATCGAAACGCAAATTACACTGGATGTTAAAAAAATAAACATGGATTTCCCTAATTCAATCTTCGTAACAAACACCCTGTAAGAGTACCATATAAAATTATAACACATTCTTGTTTTTCGCCCTGGAAAACAATGCTTTACTAAATTTGAGTTCAATATATGGCCCTTTTTCAAATATCACAAATTTTCAAAAACCAAATACAAACTTTAGGACTCTGTATATCAATAATTAACTGATACTACAATTGCAATTTCCACAAATTACGTTTTTTGAAAACTGTCCGACGCGTTTCGACTAATGTCTTTGTCAAGGAACTAGACTAACTGGGTATTTCTTGAGGAAGTTGTATTTATATTCGAGAAGTGATATAATTACCAGGTACATAGTTTTAAACAGGATTATTTAATTTTATTACAGGTAAAAAGATTAACTAAAGAGGTTTATTAAGGGAGAATTATTTATTTCTGTCTGGTCGTTTAACAAATTACTGGTATTTTTAAGTTTATTAATCTCCAATGATTCTAAAAGGTTTACTTTAATGCCTTTACTTTCTGAATGTAATAATTTAAAATTTTCGTCGAAAAGATGATTTCCTGTTACTAAATGTTCAGCATAATTGGAATCTGTTTTTTGATTAATGAAAGAATTACGGTGTTCATAGATACGTTTTTTACACGCTCTGCCGCTTTGACCAATATAGGCTTTAGGGCATGACCCACATGATAATTTATAGACTCCAGATTTATTTTTTGGATGGATTTTTGATTTGTTATTTTTGATAAATTTTCCAAGACTATTGTTTGTTTTGAATGCAACGTTAATATTCTGTTTTCTTAAAAAGGATGCTATTTTTGAACTTGGTTTGCCAAAATAGGTTATACTATTATATGAATCAATATTGGTTTTGCTGTCAGGGTAAACTTCTCTTAATGCCTTTTTGTGTTTTTGATTTCTAAGAATATTTTCTATTAATTCGGCCTCAAACCCATTATTTACTGCTATCTGTTTGATTATGTTTAATTCTTTCTGAAAATTATCTGGTGATTGTTTTATGGAAAGTAATCTATGAACCATACTATTGTAAGCGGAAAGTTTTTGTTGATATGGATGTATAGAAGTGCGGTGAATCGTTAGATCGGTTTGAGATGGTTTGTGAAATATTGAAAACTCGTGTTTGCCATTTACCTTGTTAACTGTTAGATCTAGGAAATTGATTTTGTCATCTTGTTCACACTCTATAGTAAATTTAATATTTGGATGAATATTGTTTATAAAATTGAGAAACGTTTCTAATTGTCTATTCGTCCCTACGAAACAAGCTAAAATATCGTCTACATATCTATACCAATAAATAAAATTTTTAGCCAATACGTTTTGGTGAATTTTGTTTTCAATATTAGCCATGAAAATTTCTGCGAGTATGGAACTCATAGGGTTCCCCATAATCAAGCCTTCGCGACTTGTGTAAAAAACATCATTGAATTGAAAATAATTTTGTTTAAGACATGTATCTAATGCTGTTAATATATCTGTTTTTATTATTGGGTTAATGTTGTTTTTATCTAATATGTCGGAAATTATAGTGATAGTGTCTGATGGAGGTATACTGGGAAATAAATTCTGAACGTCAAAAGAAATTAATTTGGCATTAGACGGTAGACTAACATTTTTAATTTTTTCTACAAGCTCTAAAGAATTTTTAACACTGAATTTTGAATGAGAGTTGCAGGAATCTTTAATAACATTTATTAAAATTTTTGAAATTTTATAAGCTAAAGCTGTCATATATGATACAACTGGACGGATAGGGTAATTTTGTTTATGGAGTTTGATTAATGAATACAGTTGTGGCGGTTGTGGGTTCATCTGAATCAGTTTAAATTTTGAGATATCTTTGAATATTGTTGTATTTTGTATTAAAGATTTTATTTGCCTTTGAAAAAATTCTGTGGGGTCTTTGGTAAGGTCCTGATATGTACCTGAATTCAATTCTCCCTTAATAAACCTCTTTAGTTAATCTTTTCACCTGTAATAAAATTAAATAATGCTGTTTAAAACTAATTACCTGGTAATTATATCACTTCTCGAATATAAATACAACTTCCTCAAGAAATACCCAGTTAGTCTAGTTCCTTGACAAAGACATTAGTCGAAACGCGTCGGACAGTTTTCAAAAAACGTAATTTGTGGAAATTGCAATTGTAGTATCAGTTAATTATTATAATGAATTTCCAACAAGTATCGGCCGAATCAATTCAGTACTCTGTATATCGTTTACTACAAATATTTTAGTAAGGCATGTTTGTGTTAATCGGTATATTTTCACCGCCTCTAACTTCAGTTATCAAATTGTCCATTAGTAACGGAACACCCTGAATAAACATCCAAGCAATTTCAACAGAAAGGAAGAGGGTTGTAAACTCAACAGAATTGGGTATCCTGCACTAAGGCGCGCGATACCAAAGCAACTCGCTAGATGCACAGTCTCCGCCCACCTCATCTCAATCTCAATCAAAGCCCCTCCTAGTTACCTATAAATACCAGTGCTCCATCGCCAGAGAGTCCTATTCGTCTTGAGCATTCAATGAAATATCACCTTCGTCTTTTCAAAGCTTATTTATTATTTTACGTCTTATCTAGATTCAACTTTATTTTCCTATATTTCTCGACCCATTTTCTAGTTCTAATAACATATCTGTATGGTCTTCTTTTTCGGCGATTAGGATCACATCAACTACGAATCTTAAAGTGGACAGCCCTTCTCCGTTGATGTTAACTTCCACATTTGTTGCTAGATATATATATATATATATATATATATATATATATATATATATAAATATATATATATATATATATATTATTTTACGCCTCGGATTTAAGGTACGATTTTATATTTTATTTTCATTAAATGCTTTCATTGTAATATATCAAGCCTATAGATTATTTGTATATGTTCATTTCAAATCCTAATTGCTTTTTTATAAATTTAGTTTAAACTGTCACATTTGTTAGTTTTCAAACATGTATTTACTATGTGGTTTTAGTTGCATAAATCATTTCCAAATTACCAGTTTATGGTGTAGTTTTATAATCTAATCATTTTTATTCGTGTATTGATCTTTAAATTGCATTTGATTTGTCATACTCTTTTACATTACTTGAATCACTCTTACAAAATTTCTATTGCCCCTAATATTGTTTTTTAAGTTCCAATGCATTATTCACTCTCTTTTAACATACTATTTCATTCATCTAAATACTATTATTGATTTGATTTTTATTTTTGGTATAAGTTTATTTCCAAATTCAATTTATATTGCGTTATTACTGTTGAATTTATATTTAAATATTTACTATAAGTAAAGACATTATTGCACTGTAGATGCCAAAACCGTATACAGTTTATTTATTCATTACACGGCAAAAACATTTCCGTATTACTGATACACCTAATGATAGCCTTACCTTTACCGAGCTTTTAGTAAATTTTAAATCGATCTCGTTTTCAGTATACTAATTGAAATGTTGTTGGAACATACCACTAGTAAAGCCATCGACTCGACAGCAAACGACTATTCAATAACCTTGATGTCCTTGTACGTCATTCGCTCCTGATTGAATTTGCCTGTACCCGTATTTCGATCACATTCTGTTCAAAATAGCACTTACTGAAGTCTCATCATCCCTGTGATGCGTAATTTTCAGTTACTGAAATTTTAAATAGTAACGTTCTAAGTCAATAATATGAATGGTAAGCTTCTAACATAAGGCAAAATAATACATGGAGATGTAAACATTCAAAGATTTACAACTTAAATCTACGTCTTTCCTTAGTAATAATTATTATATTTACTTTTGCTTTAAATGCTCTTATTTGGGAAGTGGCAATAAAATTCGTATTTACTGAAAACAAAAATCAGGCTTTCAAATTACTTCTGCCAAACAAATCGTCAGCGCAGTTGATAAAAGTTGCTGTGGTATTTACTCCAACTACTTAGTACACTGATTTCCAGCTATTTGCTCAAAGTTCACTTGGACTTCCATTGTCTCGAATTTGGTTGATCTCGTACAGTCCATAGTTTTGAATCTGCTCCGTCATCATGAAACTGATTGGAAATTGATAATTTGTCAAATCCAAAATATACGCCGTGCCAGGCTTAACAGACATAGCTCGATCGCCGTTGGTTGTCGATATAATGATAATACAGGAATATCCTAACAAAGTCACAAATTAAGCACTTTCGATGCTAGAAACACGAAATTAAAAAAGAACGCTGATGGCAGACTCAATCATGTAAAATACACACCAATGACAAATAGCACATGTCGATTTTCACGTCCGTACAAAAATTGACCTGAGGTGAGCTACCAAAAACAGTTGCCGAATGATACAATCAATAGAACACTTAACCTGACTGATCTTTTAGAATTCTCGCATTTGTTGAAGAAACATTACATTCCAAGGGTCTAAACTACTCTGTAGCCCCAAAAAATGCCAGTATTAGTCAACATCACGAGTGTGACAATAAATGACAATAAAACACAACAAACAACATCGAGGAAATTTAACATATTGAACAAAAAAATTTTAAAAATGAAAGGTTTGTCTTAAAAGCACTCATAAACTTGCCACTGACAATGTAAATGTTCCCAAGGACAAGATATAATGCATTCAGGATACACAAAGATGGAGTCTCACTCAGATCCATCAACAACTGAAATAACCAGTCAAACTCTGGATATCTTAGCTTATCTCGCATTATGTACTCAAGGCAAATTCATCAAATACATAGAACTTGTACAAGGAAATCATCTACTAATCTATACATAACTATAAAATTTACCTACGCCGTCCCTGACTAAAGCAACGTAAAACACCAATCTCTGGGATAATAAAAAAAAAGAATTGGAATTTTCGAATTGGGCAAAAATTTCTGATCTCGACGCTGGGAAAACAAATGTAATACCCATCGAGAACGAATGGAAAATTCGATGTACGCTATATAAAGCGATATAGAATTCATAACTTCAGTTTATATTCCGTGTGAATTGTTTATCGAAATTAGTTGTTGTAAATATTGAATTTTTATGTGTAAATAAAGTTTCTAGAAAGTGAAAGTGAATATCAATTTTTTAATTCATTAAACTTGACCCCACAGAGTTTATTGCAGTTTGGTATCAGAACTGACGAATTAAGTGAATTTAACATCGAAAATTGATTTATGGCGACAACCCCAAGTATGGAAAAAGAAAAAATGGACCACCAAAAAAATATTCCAACAGGTTACGGATGGACTAGACGAAAAAATAAATAACTCAGATTCTGGAAACACGTGACAAGAAGGAGAAACTACATCAAGAAGAAACCAAGCAAAGGATAGTAACATCTTTTGATAAAAAACTTAAAGTTAATTTAGAAAATCTTGTCAGTAACATAAATGAAAAACAACGGAATTTAATGAAACGATTATTCTCGAGAAATGATTTTAAAATATTCGAAGAAAAACAAGAATAAACTGAATTAAAAAGACAGGCAAATGAATTAAAAAAACAGCAATTTGAACAATTAATGCAAATAAGTTAAGGAAGCAATTAATCACAGAATGCAGATAGTGGAGTCAGTCATAAAGGAAATAAATGATGAAATTAAGATCATAAAAAAATACCGTGGATACTCAGTACAAAGTGAAATACAAGATAAAATCAGCGCCATCCAAAACAAAGTGGAAACCGAAATTAATCAATTAAAACAAGATTTGCAAAGAGGGGAATACCAGTACACCATGAGTACCAAGGGTTTCCTTAGTAAACCACCCACATTTGATGGTAGTTCATCTTGGCCCATGTATAAACGGCAATTTGAAGCTGTGGCTACAACTAATGGATGGGATAACCAAGAAAAATGTACGGCATTAGAACTCCTACAAAGCATTCGAGTTGATGAACAAGGTAATTTCGACAAGATTAACGCCATCTTAGACAAATGATACGACAATCAATCCTTAAGCCAAGTATACCAAGTGCAACTAAGTGGAAAAATGCAAAACTCCGGAGAGAACCTTCAAGAATTCGAAACAGAGGTTCGACGTTTAATGCACTTGTCCTACACAGACCTGCCAGAGGAAACTAAGGATCAATTGGTCACACAGAGATTCCTAAACGGTATCAGAGATGTGGAAGTCATCCAGTCAGCATAGGGGGGCGAATGCTGACTAACCCTCCACCAGCCCCTAAAACATTAGCCATTTTAGTCATCAGCGGCACCATCAATGACCAAGCAATTACCATCACTTTTGACACCGGCACGGCTGTGTCCATTGCCAAGTCCAAGGTTTTGAGGGCATCGGAAATCCGGCCAGTTACCAACAACATACAGCTCAGAACAGTGAAACAGTGAACGGCGAATCCATGTGAATACAGAGTGAGACAGAAATAGTACTGCAAATAGGGGACAACAGAATCCAATAGGGTCCTGGTAGCGGATATTGAGGACGATTTTATACTTGGTATGGACCTAATCAGCCAGCATGGATTTATGTTCGATGCGTAATACGGTGTTCTTCGATTCCTAAATGAGGAATTTGTATCGACACGGCCCGTCAACAGCTCAGCGACATCCATAAAAACTGTAACAAAATCCTCTAATGGAACCGGATACTCATGGGCCGCTGGACAGAAATCCTGAGAGCTGCGTTGGAATGGTGGAGCACGTACACTCAGCTCATTACTATTTAGTTGGAGGGGCTATAGTTAAAACCGTACGCGATATACCAATTAGAGTCCTGAATTTGTCCAATAACGACATCAGAATTGCCAATGGTCAAGTGATAGCTTGTTTCGAGCCAGTAGAGAGACCATCATCAATTGCGAAGAAGTGTACCAGATATCTGTAAAGGAAACAGGGCCCAGTAAAGAGTTTCTACAACAGTTTGCTGACCATTTGACACACCTTACACCAGAGGAACAGAAGAAAGCCAAGCAATTTATCGCAAATCACTGGCAAATTCAAAAGGCAAAGTCAAAATGGAACCACCGGTCGTACAAAGATCATCCAGCACCGAATAGATACCTGGAAGACTCAACCCATCAGAATACCACCTAGGCGACTACCATTGGGGCAAGAACAAACAGTCTTGGAAAACATCGGGTCCATGTTACAAGATGGAGTTATTGAGCCATCCATCAGCCCATGGTCTGCTCCCTTCGTGCTAGTTAAAAAGAAGGATGGAACTACCCAATTTTGCGAGGATTACATAAAGCTGAATGACGTCACGAAGAAAGGGAGTAATCCACTACCCCGAATTGATGACACTCTGACCACACTAGCAGGCTCCCCTTGGTTCTTCACACTAGAGCTAAAGAGTGGATATTGGCAGGTTGGTCTTCACGAAAACGACTAGTAAATGGCTGTTTCAGTTCACGGTCATGCCCTTTGGGTTATGCAATGCTCCCTCAACAATCGAGAGGCTAATGGAGTATGTTCTGAGCGGGTTAACATGAAGGACGTGCTTAGTATACCTCAACGCCATTCTGGTCATGGGTCAGACATTCGACGACCATCTGAAGAACCTCGGCGAAGTATTCTCCAGAATTAATAACGCCGACCTGAGACTCAACCCGAAGAAGTGTTCCTTGTTCCAAAAAGAAGCAGAGTTTTTGGGCCACGTCATTTCCAAGTCAGGAGCCCGCACCAACGAGGACAAGATAGAAGCCATGCGTGAATGATCAGTCCCAAGAGACAAGCATGAACTCCGAAGCTTCTAGGGCCTCTGTTCCTACTAAAGGCGATTTTGTTGAGGGATTTGCCACCATTGCCGCGCCTCTACATCGGCAGACCACTGAGAAAGAGACCTTCCGTTGGAATCAGGATTTCGTAACATCATTCAGACGACTGAAGGCAGCACTATGTTCCAGCCCAATCCTAGCCTTTCCTACACAGCCCGGCAAGTTCATTTTAGACACCGACGCCAGCAACACAGGTTTGGGGGCCGTCCTATCCCAGGTGCAAGATGATGAAGAGAGGGTGATCGAGAACTACAGCCGCGGATTCTCGAAACCGGAAAGAAATTATTGCGTCACCAGAAAAGAACTTCTTGCAATAATAAGGGCTGTAGACCATTTTCACAAATATCTCTGTGGTCGTCATTTCCAAATCCGAACAGATCATGGCGCACTAAAATGGCTGCTGAACATACAGACACCGGAAAGATGGCCAGGTGGATGGAGAAATTACAGCAATACGATTTCAAGGTTGAACATCGTGTCGGGCGTTTGCACAATAATGCCGATGCTCTTTCAAGAACACCCTGTATAGTAGAATGCGGACATTGTCTGAAGGCGGAACAGCGAGAAGATACCTCCAACAGACAGATCCGAGTGCAGGCCAATGAAGACTGGACAACGGAACAGGGCACCCAGGCCACGATGGGACAAGGTAGCTAGATACTCGGGCGTCCTGAAATCGTTATGAGCCTTTGTGAGCATTCTCCAGAAGGAAGATTAACCTGAAATCTACCATCTTGAAGCCTTTTCAAAGATGAAGTAAAACTTGCTTCGGCTTGCAAATCTTCTTCTGGAACATGATTTGGTATAGAAATTTCCTGTTAATTCCAAAACTTTTCTAACATGAAATCAATGTGATTTTCTTTTGTTGGTTCTGTAGATGTTGCAAAGAAAATAAATTCCAAAATAAATATTATAATCCAGAAAATTTAAAAAAAAACACAAAAGTATAAAAGTTGACAACATTCTTAAAATTAGTTCTAAAATGAGAAAAATCTCAAAAATTTAATATATTTGTATATAACGTCAAAAGTGTCAACGTCACCGTAAATGTGGAAACAGTAAAAAATGTGAAAAATGTTTATAATCTCAAAAATGTTTATAATGTCACAAATATCAAAGTTGTTAAAAATGTTAATAATTTCATGAATATCACAAATAGCAAAAAAGTCAGAAATTTCAAAAATGTCAAACATGTAAAAAATACCATAAAAATCAAAAATGTTAAAAATTCTAAAATGTAAAAATTATCAAATAAGTTAAAAACATTAAAAATGTTAAAATTGGCAATTTAATACATGTAAAAAAAATCAACATGAAAAACGAGACAATCTAAATATCAAATATCTCAAACACGTCAAATATGTTTAGCCCATCATATTAAATACCAAATTACTTTATTTTTAGAAGCAGTTGTAGCCATATAAATTTCAATTATGAATGAAAAAAATCTAAAAATTTAGGGTATGTGATAATTACCAAATGAAAAAATATGTCAAAGTTAAAAACGGCAAATACGCTTATTTGTCTAGCATGTGCAAAGCTAGTTCAATAATAAAATTTAAACAATAACACAGTTTATCCAACATAAACACTTACAAGTAGTCGTACTAAGTCTTGCAACCAGTACTCGTTGTTTAATTAATTTTTGACTTCAATGGGTGCTGACGCCATTTTAAATATCACGTTTTCTAACAAAGTTTTACATACACAAATACTTTATGAACCTTGTTCCCAAACCATACTTTAACTAACTAATAAAACTACAACTCAACTACTCTCTTTCATTGAGGTTTCACAACTTTTTACTACATTAAAACTTGTAACGTTTTACATTCACAAATACTTTATAAACGATGCTCACCCAACTCAACTAAGGAAATTCACTTAGTTACATCAGTTTGATTGTAAAACATTAATGTCAAATTGTGAATTACTCAATTTGTCGTTATCAATCCTTTTAATTTTGAAGTTCTTCCAAGTTATTCCATTGAAAACGGGGTCTAATTTAGACCTTGAAACCTTGGGATTCTATAAAATATACAGACTTTCAATTTTGTGGTGTTATCCAATGAACCCAGAAAAAATAAAAACCAGATATGCCACAGCTATGCTTCAAAAAACAAGTAAATATAATAATTTCAATAAGTAAAAAAATTGACATGTATAGTATTTATCTACTCACATGAAATTTTGTTACCCGAATACATGTGTTTCGTTTAAAACTTGCAGTTAAACTATCTACATCGTTCTGTTGACACAAATATGTTCGCTAAACCAACTCTCAGCGTATTTTAAAGAGAAAATGTTCTTGTTTCACCTTTTAACACTCTTTATTCAGTGTAATGGTGTTTGATAAAAGTAAGCAGAAAATTTATGATCAATTAGCACGCTAAGTCCTAAGTACATAAACTGTACGTTACCTGAATTCCTGTATAAAAGAGGATTTTATAGTACCAAAGAAGAAACTGTTTCAAAATAAAGCTCTGTGTTAAAACTTGATGTATATACATTGAGTTTCTTTCAGAACTTTCACGATAAATAAAGAAAATTCATAGCGTACTATATCATTATGAATGTAGTAAACTGGAAGGCTGATGTAATGAATACCGACGAATCATGATATTGTTTTCTATATGGTTCTTAACCGCTTAATTTATCTTATGCAAAAAGTTTCTGCTCATTTAAAATTGTCATACGTTTTTTTAGAAAATCCTTGTCAAGCCTACAGCTACCCAAAGCCCTTCTTGTACGCCAGAGACAGGAGTTAACACCCGCACCAGCTCCAGTGGTGACGACGCAGTGAATTCCTCAAGCAAGGGGTGAAGTCAAGTTAAGAAAACTAATTATTGTACTCTTCTGATGACCAAGAAGATTGTTTGCTTCACTTATCGTCCAAAAGTGTACAGATAAAACACAACGATGACACAAAGTGATTTCATAACTATTATAAATTTTAAAATTACAACATATTTAATGTCAAAAATGTCCATTATTAGACAGTAAGCCAATATATATATATATATATATATATATATATATATGGGTAGCTGTAGGCTTGACAAGGATTTTCTAAAAAAGCGTATGACAATTTTAAATGAGCAGAAACTTTTTGCATAAGATAAATTAAGCGGTTAAGAACCATATAGAAAACAATATCATGATTCGTCGGTATTCATTACATCAGCCTTCCAGTTTACTACATTCATAATGATATAGTACGCTATGAATTTTCTTTATTTATCGTGAAAGTTCTGAAAGAAACTCAATGTATATACATCAAGTTTTAACACAGAGCTTTATTTTGAAACAGTTTCTTCTTTGGTACTATAAAATCCTCTTTTATACAGGAATTCAGGTAACGTACAGTTTATGTACTTAGGACTTAGCGTGCTAATTGATCATAAATTTTCTGCTTACTTTTATCAAACACCATTACACTGAATAAAGAGTGTTAAAAGGTGAAACAAGAACATTTTCTCTTTAAAATACGCTGAGAGTTGGTTTAGCGAACATATTTGTGTCAACAGAACGATGTAGATAGTTTAACTGCAAGTTTTAAACGAAACACGTGTATACGGGTAACAAAATTTCATGTGAGTAGATAAATACTATACATGTCAATTTTTTTACTTATTGAAATTATTATATTTACTTGTTTTTTGAAGCATAGCTGTGGCATATCTGGTTTTTATTTTTTCTGGGTTCATTGGATAACACCACAAAATTGAAAGTCTGTATATTTTATAGAATCCCAAGGTTTCAAGGTCTAAATCAGACCCCGTTTTCAATGGAATAACTTGGAAGAACTTCAAAATTAAAAGGATTGATAACGACAAATTGAGTAATTCACAATTTGACATTAATGTTTGACAATCAAACTGATGTAACTAAGTGAATTTCCTTAGTTGAGTTGGGTGAGCATCGTTTATAAAGTATTTGTGAATGTAAAACGTTACAAGTTTTAATGTAGTAAAAAGTTGTGAAACCTCAATGAAAGAGAGTAGTTGAGTTGTAGTTTTATTAGTTAGTTAAAGTATGGTTTGGGAACAAGGTTCATAAAGTATTTGTGTATGTAAAACTTTGTTAGAAAACGTGATATTTAAAATGGCGTCAGCACCCATTGAAGTCAAAAATTAATTAAACAACGAGTACTGGTTGCAAGACTTAGTACGACTACTTGTAAGTGTTTATGTTGGATAAACTGTGTTATTGTTTAAATTTTATTATTGAACTAGCTTTGCACATGCTAGACAAATAAGCGTATTTGCCGTTTTTAACTTTGACATATTTTTTCATTTGGTAATTATCACATACCCTAAATTTTTAGATTTTTTTTCATTCATAATTGAAATTTATATGGCTACAACTGCTTCTAAAAATAAAGTAATTTGGTATTTAATATGATGGGCTAAACATATTTGACGTGTTTGAGATATTTGATATTTAGGTTGTCTCGTTTTTCATGTTGATTTTTTTTACATGTATTAAATTGCCAATTTTAACATTTTTAATGTTTTTAACTTATTTGATAATTTTTACATTTTAGAATTTTTAACATTTTTGATTTTTATGGTATTTTTTACATGTTTGACATTTTTGAAATTTCTGACTTTTTTGCTATTTGTGATATTCATGAAATTATTAACATTTTTAACAACTTTGATATTTGTGACATTATAAACATTTTTGAGATTATAAACATTTTTCACATTTTTTACTGTTTCCACATTTACGGTGACGTTGACACTTTTGACGTTATATACAAATATATTAAATTTTTGAGATTTTTCTCATTTTAGAACTAATTTTAAGAATGTTGTCAACTTTTATACTTTTGTGTTTTTTTTTAAATTTTCTGGATTATAATATTTATTTTGGAATTTATTTTCTTTGCAACATCTACAGAACCAACAAAAGAAAATCACATTGATTTCATGTTAGAAAAGTTTTGGAATTAACAGGAAATTTCTATACCAAATCATGTTCCAGAAGAAGATTTGCAAGCCGAAGCAAGTTTTACTTCATCTTTGAAAAGGCTTCAAGATGGTAGATTTCAGGTTAATCTTCCTTCTGGAGAATGCTCACAAAGGCTCATAACGATTTCAGGACGCCCGAGTATCTAGCTACCTTGTCCCATCGTGGCCTGGGTGCCCTGTTCCGTTGTCCAGTCTTCATTGGCCTGCACTCGGATCTGTCTGTTGGAGGTATCTTCTCGCTGTTCCGCCTTCAGACAATGTCCGCATTCTACTATACAGGGTGTTCTTGAAAGAGCATCGGCATTATTGTGCAAACGCCCGACACGATGTTCAACCTTGAAATCGTATTGCTGTAATTTCTCCATCCACCTGGCCATCTTTCCGGTGTCTGTATGTTCAGCAGCCATTTTAGTGCGCCATGATCTGTTCGGATTTGGAAATGACGACCACAGAGATATTTGTGAAAATGGTCTACAGCCCTTATTATTGCAAGAAGTTCTTTTCTGGTGACGCAATAATTTCTTTCCGGTTTCGAGAATCCGCGGCTGTAGTTCTCGATCACCCTCTCTTCATCATCTTGCACCTGGGATAGGACGGCCCCCAAACCTGTGTTGCTGGCGTCGGTGTCTAAAATGAACTTGCCGGGCTGTGTAGGAAAGGCTAGGATTGGGCTGGAACATAGTGCTGCCTTCAGTCGTCTGAATGATGTTACGAAATCCTGATTCCAACGGAAGGTCTCTTTCTCAGTGGTCTGCCGATGTAGAGGCGCGGCAATGGTGGCAAATCCCTCAACAAAATCGCCTTTAGTAGGAACAGAGGCCCTAGAAGCTTCGGAGTTCATGCTTGTCTCTTGGGACTGATCATTCACGCATGGCTTCTATCTTGTCCTCGTTGGTGCGGGCTCCTGACTTGGAAATGACGTGGCCCAAAAACTCTGCTTCTTTTTGGAACAAGGAACACTTCTTCGGGTTGAGTCTCAGGTCGGCGTTATTAATTCTGGAGAATACTTCGCCGAGGTTCTTCAGATGGTCGTCGAATGTCTGACCCATGACCAGAATGGCGTTGAGGTATACTAAGCACGTCCTTCATGTTAACCCGCTCAGAACATACTCCATTAGCCTCTCGATTGTTGAGGGAGCATTGCATAACCCAAAGGGCATGACCGTGAACTGAAACAGCCATTTACTAGTCGTTTTCGTGAAGACCAACCTGCCAATATCCACTCTTTAGCTCTAGTGTGAAGAACCAAGGGGAGCCTGCTAGTGTGGTCAGAGTGTCATCAATTCGGGGTAGTGGATTACTCCCTTTCTTCGTGACGTCATTCAGCTTTATGTAATCCTCGCAAAATTGGGTAGTTCCATCCTTCTTTTTAACTAGCACGAAGGGAGCAGACCATGGGCTGATGGATGGCTCAATAACTCCATCTTGTAACATGGACCCGATGTTTTCCAAGACTGTTTGTTCTTGCCCCAATGGTAGTCGCCTAGGTGGTATTCTGATGGGTTGAGTCTTCCAGGTATCTATTCGGTGCTGGATGATCTTTGTACGACCGGTGGTTCCATTTTGACTTTGCCTTTTGAATTTGCCAGTGATTTGCGATAAATTGCTTGGCTTTCTTCTGTTCCTCTGGTGTAAGGTGTGTCAAATGGTCAGCAAACTGTTGTAGAAACTCTTTACTGGGCCCTGTTTCCTTTACAGATATCTGGTACACTTCTTCGCAATTGATGATGGTCTCTCTACTGGCTCGAAACAAGCTATCACTTGACCATTGGCAATTCTGATGTCGTTATTGGACAAATTCAGGACTCTAATTGGTATATCGCGTACGGTTTTAACTATAGCCCCTCCAACTAAATAGTAATGAGCTGAGTGTACGTGCTCCACCATTCCAACGCAGCTCTCAGGATTTCTGTCCAGCGGCCCATGAGTATCCGGTTCCATTAGAGGATTTTGTTACAGTTTTTATGGATGTCGCTGAGCTGTTGACGGGCCGTGTCGATACAAATTCCTCATTTAGGAATCGAAGAACACCGTATTACGCATCGAACATAAATCCATGCTGGCTGATTAGGTCCATACCAAGTATAAAATCGTCCTCAATATCCGCTACCAGGACCCTATTGGATTCTGTTGTCCCCTATTTGCAGTACTATTTCTGTCTCACTCTGTATTCACATGGATTCGCCGTTCACTGTTTCACTGTTCTGAGCTGTATGTTGTTGGTAACTGGCCGGATTTCCGATGCCCTCAAAACCTTGGACTTGGCAATGGACACAGCCGTGCCGGTGTCAAAAGTGATGGTAATTGCTTGGTCATTGATGGTGCCGCTGATGACTAAAATGGCTAATGTTTTAGGGGCTGGTGGAGGGTTAGTCAGCATTCGCCCCCCTATGCTGACTGGATGACTTCCACATCTCTGATACCGTTTAGGAATCTCTGTGTGACCAATTGATCCTTAGTTTCCTCTGGCAGGTCTGTGTAGGACAAGTGCATTAAACGTCGAACCTCTGTTTCGAATTCTTGAAGGTTCTCTCCGGAGTTTTGCATTTTTCCACTTAGTTGCACTTGGTATACTTGGCTTAAGGATTGATTGTCGTATCATTTGTCTAAGATGGCGTTAATCTTGTCGAAATTACCTTGTTCATCAACTCGAATGCTTTGTAGGAGTTCTAATGCCGTACATTTTTCTTGGTTATCCCATCCATTAGTTGTAGCCACAGCTTCAAATTGCCGTTTATACATGGGCCAAGATGAACTACCATCAAATGTGGGTGGTTTACTAAGGAAACCCTTGGTACTCATGGTGTACTGGTATTCCCCTCTTTGCAAATCTTGTTTTAATTGATTAATTTCGGTTTCCACTTTGTTTTGGATGGCGCTGATTTTATCTTGTATTTCACTTTGTACTGAGTATCCACGGTATTTTTTTATGATCTTAATTTCATCATTTATTTCCTTTATGACTGACTCCACTATCTGCATTCTGTGATTAATTGCTTCCTTAACTTATTTGCATTAATTGTTCAAATTGCTGTTTTTTTTAATTCATTTGCCTGTCTTTTTAATTCAGTTTGTTCTTGTTTTTCTTCGAATATTTTAAAATCATTTCTCGAGAATAATCGTTTCATTAAATTCCGTTGTTTTTCATTTATGTTACTGACAAGATTTTCTAAATCAACTTTAAGTTTTTTATCAAAAGATGTTACTATCCTTTGCTTGGTTTCTTCTTGATGTAGTTTCTCCTTCTTGTCACGTGTTTCCAGAATCTGAGTTATTTATTTTTTCGTCTAGTCCATCCGTAACCTGTTGGAATATTTTTTTGGTGGTCCATTTTTTCTTTTTCCATACTTGGGGTTGTCGCCATAAATCAATTTTCGATGTTAAATTCACTTAATTCGTCAGTTCTGATACCAAACTGCAATAAACTCTGTGGGGTCAAGTTTAATGAATTAAAAAATTGATATTCACTTTCACTTTCTAGAAACTTTATTTACACATAAAAATTCAATATTTACAACAACTAATTTCGATAAACAATTCACACGGAATATAAACTGAAGTTATGAATTCTATATCGCTTTATATAGCGTACATCGAATTTTCCATTCGTTCTCGATGGGTATTACATTTGTTTTCCCAGCGTCGAGATCAGAAATTTTTGCCCAATTCGAAAATTCCAATTCTTTTTTTTATTATCCCAGAGATTGGTGTTTTACGTTGCTTTAGTCAGGGACGGCGTAGGTAAATTTTATAGTTATGTATAGATTAGTAGATGATTTCCTTGTACAAGTTCTATGTATTTGATGAATTTGCCTTGAGTACATAATGCGAGATAAGCTAAGATATCCAGAGTTTGACTGGTTATTTCAGTTGTTGATGGATCTGAGTGAGACTCCATCTTTGTGTATCCTGAATGCATTATATCTTGTCCTTGGGAACATTTACATTGTCAGTGGCAAGTTTATGAGTGCTTTTAAGACAAACCTTTCATTTTTAAAATTTTTTTGTTCAATATGTTAAATTTCCTCGATGTTGTTTGTTGTGTTTTATTGTCATTTATTGTCACACTCGTGATGTTGACTAATACTGGCATTTTTTGGGGCTACAGAGTAGTTTAGACCCTTGGAATGTAATGTTTCTTCAACAAATGCGAGAATTCTAAAAGATCAGTCAGGTTAAGTGTTCTATTGATTGTATCATTCGGCAACTGTTTTTGGTAGCTCACCTCAGGTCAATTTTTGTACGGACGTGAAAATCGACATGTGCTATTTGTCATTGGTGTGTATTTTACATGATTGAGTCTGCCATCAGCGTTCTTTTTTAATTTCGTGTTTCTAGCATCGAAAGTGCTTAATTTGTGACTTTGTTAGGATATTCCTGTATTATCATTATATCGACAACCAACGGCGATCGAGCTATGTCTGTTAAGCCTGGCACGGCGTATATTTTGGATTTGACAAATTATCAATTTCCAATCAGTTTCATGATGACGGAGCAGATTCAAAACTATGGACTGTACGAGATCAACCAAATTCGAGACAATGGAAGTCCAAGTGAACTTTGAGCAAATAGCTGGAAATCAGTGTACTAAGTAGTTGGAGTAAATACCACAGCAACTTTTATCAACTGCGCTGACGATTTGTTTGGCAGAAGTAATTTGAAAGCCTGATTTTTGTTTTCAGTAAATACGAATTTTATTGCCACTTCCCAAATAAGAGCATTTAAAGCAAAAGTAAATATGATAATTATTACTAAGGAAAGACGTAGATTTAAGTTGTAAATCTTTGAATGTTTACATCTCCATGTATTATTTTGCCTTATGTTAGAAGCTTACCATTCATATTATTGACTTAGAACGTTACTATTTAAAATTTCAGTAACTGAAAATTACGCATCACAGGGATGATGAGACTTCAGTAAGTGCTATTTTGAACAGAATGTGATCGAAATACGGGTACAGGCAAATTCAATCAGGAGCGAATGACGTACAAGGACATCAAGGTTATTGAATAGTCGTTTGCTGTCGAGTCGATGGCTTTACGAGTGGTATGTTCCAACAACATTTCAATTAGTATACTGAAAACGAGATCGATTTAAAATTTACTAAAAGCTCGGTAAAGGTAAGGCTATCATTAGGTGTATCAGTAATACGGAAATGTTTTTGCCGTGTAATGAATAAATAAACTGTATACGGTTTTGGCATCTACAGTGCAATAATGTCTTTACTTATAGTAAATATTTAAATATAAATTCAACAGTAATAACGCAATATAAATTGAATTTGGAAATAAACTTATACCAAAAATAAAATTCAAATCAATAATAGTATTTAGATGAATGAAATAGTATGTTAAAAGAGAGTGAATAATGCATTGGAACTTAAAAAACAATATTAGGGGCAATAGAAATTTTGTAAGAGTGATTCAAGTAATGTAAAAGAGTATGACAAATCAAATGCAATTTAAAGATCAATACACGAATAAAAATGATTAGATTATAAAACTACACCATAAACTGGTAATTTGGAAATGATTTATGCAACTTGAACCACATAGTAAACACATGTTTGAAAAATAACAAATGTAACAGTTTAAACTAAATTTATTAAAAAGCAATTAGGATTTGAAATGAACATATACAAATAATCTATAGGCTTGATATATTACAATGAAAGCATTTAATGAAAATAAAATATAAAATCGTACCTTAAATCCGAGGCGTAAATAATCCATCTGGCAGTAGTAAAATGTAATAGTCCAGATTTATAGTAATTTCATATTTTAGGCACAATAGGGGAAATAATTAAAAATTTTAGGATCTTAGTTGAATATTTCGGGGTAAATAAAGTTTGAAAACACGTTATTTCCACATTAAATAACCAATTCAAAATTCAAATGTCATCATAACCTTTGGAACATGATTTTGACAGATCTACTGATCGAAATACGTTGAAATTCATAGGACAGATTAAATACAGAACGGGGAATCAGATGATAGTATTGTTTTATGCCAACAATGAAAATTTTTATTAAAATTTTAGCACAGGTTAAAACTAAAACGACAGGTGACCAGATGAACACAAAATAAAAATTGCAATATTAAAGAAAAGTAAAACGTATTTTAGGAATCTGTTTAGATAGGGAATTAAATATTTAAAAAAGATTGTTGTATATAAAAAGATGATTTCAAAAATGCTGATTTAAAAAGTTTAAAATGTGCAGTTCTATTTCAAAATTACAAACTATAAAAGCAAGAACTGACAGCATTAATAGAGGAGTCTAAATTTACAAGTGTAGCAGTAAACATTGTTAGCGGGTATAAAGTGACAGTTGTTGTCAAAAGTCAAAAAAGTTTATAAATTCAAAAATTTGTTAAGCAGTGATTGAAATTTGAATGAAATAATCATATTCAAGAATAGTGGAAGTGTTATAGCACAAGCTAAATGGGAATGTACTAAAATCTAGTAGCAGAGAGTATACCAGTAGTTAATATCATATTAAGAATCCAGTTTGGGAGGCTGAAAGTAAATATTTTTATAGTAGCAGAAATCATTTGGCAGTAAATGATAAAACATTTCACATTGGTAACAGAAATCATTTGACAGTAAATAGTAAGGTTAGTAATCATTGGTAGCAGAAACATTGCAGTAGATAGCAGCATATAAAACATCATTAATTTGAGGTGAGACAGCAGTCATCAACAGAAGCATTTCAAAGGAATAAAAGTGAGACCACTTTAATAAAAGTTTTGAAAGTGAATCAGGTATTTACTATTGAAGTTATTTAAACCAATTATTATTTTGATTTTTATTTACATTAACAATTATATATTTAAAGAACATACATTTGGGAAATAATCATTTTAGTAACGGTATAAAATTTGGATATTTAAAATAAAAATTGCATTTGAGTGATCATTGATCTTAAAATTTAATTGTTGCAAATAACTTTAATTATAAGGTGTTTGGTATTCGTATTTTGATATTTGTTTTATTGATTTGATTTATTTGTTGTGTTTGATTTTGTTTGATGTTCATGAAATTTTATTTAAAGCATTTGAAAAGAATTTGATAATATATAATAAATAAATTTGGTTGTTTTATTATTGACAAAAGGTCAATTGGCGCATTAATAATATTTATCAAACAAATAGTCTCAAGAGCTGGAGCAGTCTGTTTAAAGAAAAGAAAATTGTGTGGAGTTTTTACAGAGTGGACAATTTTGATAGTAAAAATAAATAAATAGTCATCACCACGAAGTAAAAATTCCATTACAATATATATATATATATATATATATATATATATATATATATGGAATTTTTTTTCTTGAGTGTTATCTGATTTATTAATTTATTTGTTTCAATAGCTAAAAACCTTTTGCAAATATTGAAAAAATCCACCTCAACTTTTATATGCACCGACTACTTGAGACTCTTTGCTGTAAAGTAAAAATTGTATTTATGTTATGTACTATGTTCTTTAGTCAATCAAATTCAACTTTCAAACAACAATTTTAATTATAATGTTTCATATATAATTTGAAAAACTAATATACAATAAAATTCAAACTCGAGTCAATAATTTAATATCAAATATCATAATCACTATTTAAAAACTTGAAATCTACCACCATTTATTAATCTAAAAAGATTTGTCGTATGTACTAATGGTTCTATTCGAAAATTAAATTTTCAAAAATTAGTCAAATTTTTCTGTCTGTAATTTAATGTCAAATTACTAATACGAACGATAAGAAATGAACGGCTTATAAAAACTTATGTTTTGGAATGACACATCCTCTCGGCTATTTACTTCTTTCACTGAAATGGAACGTAAATGTATATAACTTTTTAATTGCCAGCTTTCCAATCTCAATTTCTCCATAAATTCAAATTTTACTTCCCACATGTTTAGATTTTCAAAATACCATCTCATTTTCTTCAAATCTATAATTTTATTTCTTCTTGTTCTTTCATACCAATGTCACCAAAACTCAAAAAATAACCTGCTTCTAATTTCCGAAAAATTATGTATTATTTCCACCCATAATGTTTTCAAACGAAACTGGTACCCATCTCCTGTTTCATTTTAATTTTAATTTTGATATTTTAGGTAGAAATAATGGATATTCAAGTGTCGTTTCTCCTGAAATGTTCAAACAAGATCCCAGTTGTTCCATTTCAAAACCTTATTATATGAAAAATATGGAGTTTATGAAAATCTGGACATATTAATTTACAAAATGCCATTGCACAAGATTTTATAGAAAAATCAAGGTAAATCTGTTTCCTTCCATTTCTTACAAATTGCCGATAAGATAGATATATTAAATTATTAGAATTTTTTTGTGCTTGGCTAAATGATTACTCGCTTATGTAGAAATTTCCCCTTTTGTCTCTTGATAAATGGCTCTACTCAGCAGGAGTCGAAACGTCGAGTATATAATAAATTCCGACGCGGTTCTCACCCGGAATCTAGCCTTGTTCATATATATATATATATATATATATATATATATATATATATATTCGCGTCAACAAGGACATTGTCATTCTACCTGCTGATATAGGAAATGCGACTGTAATTTTAGATACAGCGGATTATTCAAACAAAATTCAAACATTGCTACAAGATCCAGCATATAAACAAATTACTACTGACCCAACAACTTATTTGGAGAAAACAACCAAGGCCAAAATCCAAGAAAGTAGGATCGACAAAAATCTCCAACTGCAACTCATTCCGCGTGAAAAGTCATCGAGATGTCCGAAATTCTATGGGTTGCCAAAAGTACATAAAGAAGGTGCACCTTTGAGGCCAATAGTAAGCTCAATTGGATCCCCAACACAACACCTAGCCAAATATCTAGCCCAACAACTTCAACCGTTTGCAGAGGAGGCAGAATCATATGTGAAAAATTCGACACATTTCATCGAAATACTTAGAAGAACGGTCTTACAACCAGAGTGTCTTCTTGTACACCTCAACACCTTGTAGACTTAACAAGGCACTGTCTGATGAACACCTATTTTGTTTACGAGAACCAACGATATAAACAAGTGGAAGGAGCTCCAATGGGATCGCCACTCTCACCAGTTATAGCGAACCTTTTTATGGAGAACTTTGAGGAGTTGGCACTAAGAACAACAACTCTTAAACCCAGTTTATGGTTGTGATATGTGAATGACATGGAATGAATGGAGATACAATATCGATACTATTTTCAATACAGACAGAAAAATAAGCACGGTGTTGAGGACTCCGAAGACGAGGATCCCTTTAGAACAACAGGGAGTGTACGAGATTCCATGTGCAGACTGTCATAAAACCTTTGTGGGGCAAACTAATAGAAGAATTCAAGCTAGACGTGATGAACACCAGAACGCTGTAAGAAAGCAGGAAAAAACAACATCCATTGCGGAACATGCCACCACGATGTCACACCGAATAGACTTTGAGAACACCATAGTACTGGCAAATATAGAACACCCGAAATCAAGACTCGTAAGAGAGGCAATTGAAATAGCGAAGAGGCCTCACAGTCTAAACGCATGCAATGAAATCCAGAACATATCAATTGTTGGAAAATTCTATTAAACACCGTACCGGCCCGGACCCGTCCAATAACAACTCAACCGGAAATTACAAATCAGCAGGCGGGAGTCGTGCTCACTGAGCGCCCTGGGCCAATCACACGCAGCCGTTCACGGTGCCAACCAATAGGGGCCGAGCCGCGACTATATAATAGCGCGAGCGCTTCTGAAAATCTTAGTATTCGAGTAACTAGAAGCGAAAGTAGAAGGCTACGAGAATTATGCGAACCGACCTGAAGAGGGCAGATGTGACTCTGCCGAAACGTGTCATATTACCATCGATCCCGGCAGGGATCAGTTATCAACTACGCGGATGAATTCCCGGAAACCACCTAAAACATTTAGTGCCCGCGAAAACTTAAAAACATATATATATATATATATATATATATATATATATATATATATATATATAGATACATATATATATAAAAACATATATTAATAAATTTGTGTAGATGCGGTTATCACGTACAGAAAATGAGGTTACGCTTTAAAAGTGCTCTTTTCAATTGAAATATAGTTAAGGTAAACATATAGAAAGAGCGATAATTAATGCCTGCAGCATGAAGTTGCAATTTATCCTTTAAGTAGACACATGCTCAGATAGAAAGAGAAGTATGTATAGATATGACGTTAAAATAACCTGAATGAACCTATAGAGCTCATACACTTTGCACAGCGCTTATCTATAGGTCGATAAAAAAACTTTGACATCAACGCTGAACTAAATTTCTACCTCCATTTACTACATACAATGGATCGTTATTTTAAACAATTGCTAGCATCAGTGCTTTTAATAATGTATTGGATGTTGGGACGAGAAGTAAAACTTTATACTGTTTACTCTTGCAATTAACAAGTGAATTGTTGGTCGTATAGCTCGTATTAATTGGAATTATTTCATGATATTTATTTTATTTACTGTTTTTTTTCGCAAAAACGACTGAACGAATTTGGAAGAAATTGTAACCTTGATTAACATGTAGAATGCTTTTTATCCCAGTAAATGGCTTTATACTGGGTATAACATAAAGAATTTTTAGAGTGTTTGGTTTTTGTTACTCAATTTCGCAAAAAAGATTGAAGGCATAGAGAATTTGTAACCTAGATTAACATATATGATACTTTTCATCCCGGTAAATGACATATTTTAGTAGTATACAGGGTGCATTATAAATAATGTTTGGATGGTTACATTTCAATTACCTGTTAACATACAGGATACTTATTATCTAGGTAATTGATATTCTTTAGTACTGTACAGGGTACAATCTAAAAATGTAAAAATATAGGGTTAAGCATCTGTAGTAGTATAAAGGATACTGCTGTAATATTGTTGGTCTATTTGCATTTGCAGTGAGCACACCCATCCTTTGAATAGTCTAAAGGGTGTACGTACACAGGGTGTAATTTTTAAGATCTACATATATAGGGTTGCGAAAACAGTGAAGTCTGCAGCGGTACATAAACAAGGTGAAGTATATGTAGCAATGCTCCTTAAGCACGCTTGAAGTCAGCAATTGGACATTGGTAGCATACAAGTAAACAGAATATAAGTTAACAGTGTGTAAGTATATGAGGTGTAAGTATAGAGAGTGTAAGTAGTAAATAAATGTAGTAGTAAATAAATGTGTAGTATACTACTACTACTACTACTACTACTACTACTACTACTACTAAATAACTTAAAGATTAATAAAACAAATGTAGAAATTCTTTTAAACAGACAAGATAGTATTTAAAAACTATTGAACCAAAGTGTCAATAAATCCATATTCATACTGTAAATATATAAATGCAAAAAAGTGTCTGTCTATCTGCCCGTGACGTTTTTACATCTATAAATCTGAACGGATGTTGATCAAATTTGTAAGACCAGTTCTGATATGGGTATACGTATTGTTTTGTAGGTTTAGTTATAAAATATAATACCTACTTGTCAACCCCTTGTGAACCTGGAGATATTGAATCGCCTACTCGAACTAGTGTATTTGTCGACATTATTGTTATGTCATTTCTTCTGTTTAATTCGTACTAAACAATATGTCTGGCCATGAAAACAGTGCAGAGTTGGTTTATTGGGAAAAGGAAATTATGTCGAAAGCGTCAGTTGCGGTGCATCAGTATATATAGCAGCTGTTATGTAGTTATGGAATTTTTGCAGTTGACCATAATGCTGCACTTGATAACAAGAAGTCGTTAGTAATTATTTTAGTTTAGTTACAGGTCGATTTTTTTGATTTTTATTATAGTTATGGGAGCATAGCATCTTTAATATATTTGGTTACCATCGTTATGCTATCTGCGAATGTTACTTATTTTTTCCCCGTCGCTGTATTCTTATATTAATATTTTATATGATTTTTCGGGCTGTTGTGAATATGTTTGTAGATATAATGTATTACTGCACAATCCCTCTCTATAATATTTTGTCTGTAATTACATGTAGCTTCACTGTAGTTCTTGCAGCTTTATAAACATGCTTGAGAATGTTGCAATGTCGTTGGTCCATTCTCCAAATTTCTATCAAATAAAATTCAAAAACGGCGAAATTCAGATTGTATTCTAGGTTTTTTCCCAAAATAGAATTGGAAGATTGTAGATTTTTGCGATAAGCGTTTTTATTGATTCAGAACGAAAGTCACTCTTGGTTAGTAGATATCTAGTTTGCTGGTAATAATTATTAACTGTAAAGTTTGTAGAGGTGGCTCTGTAATTTTTACATTTTTTTGAGAAGTATGATGGTTATTGAGTTGTTATACTGCATCGACATGTCTTCGATTTGTAGGCACAAGTAGAGAAGTTTTTAATTGCTTCTACAAGGACGTTCTTCACATACAGCGTTTTTTCAAACCATAAAGAGAAACTAGAAGATGCCACAAATATGCTTCAGAAAACAATTGAAAACGAATGACGTAAACTTGGGAATAATGTAGCTGTTTGACAAAGCATGCTGTTACAGAAAACAATCTAAAATAATTTTCAAGTAGTAAGTTAAAGGACTTAGGCTTCAAGTATACCACCTACAAAAGAAGAATAATTTTTATAACAGATCACAATTGTGTAAATATCTAGTATAGGGTGTAGTGCTTTTTTAAGATGTCTAACGTACCTCATTGAAACCAGAAGATTGTGGATGGACAGTAATATAAAATCATTATTAATAGTTCAATAGGTCATAGAGTGCTTCACTTGAAGATGCATCTTCAGATACTACAGGTAAGGTGTTTCTTATGTTAAATATTTTCAGTTATAAGCAACAATTGCAGTTAATATAGTCTTTAAAAGTTTAATATTTAAATTAGTATTTTGTTTCTTGACCTTTTCTGTGTGAAGCGATATTGTACACAGTTTTACAATTATGTACATTTAGAGGAAAACACAATGTATTTAAATAAGTAAATATAAATAAAAAAATATTGTTTAAATTGTCAGACGAGTCAGAAAAGTACAGTCTTACAAACTGAAAAAGGATGGAATACTCAATTCAAAAACTTTTTTCTTGGTAATATCTTACAGACCAGAAATTAAAAAAAATAAACAAATAAAGTCACTGCCACAAAGTACTGTAAACCAATTTAACTAAACACCATTAAAATTTCATATTCTTAGTATGAAAATTCCGAATTTGAAACTGATAACGCGGAGGAAGACAATTTTGAATATGATGAATATAAAGACATCACGGATGACCACGGACACGATAAAGAATGAGAAAATATTTAAAGCTTTTTCATAAAATAATGTATCTTATTTAATTAAATAAAAAATATTAATTTGTTAATTATCTATATATTGGCATTTTATTTATAATATCGTAGTCAATCTGAAAGAGTATATTTTTTTGTCAGATTCAAGTTAAGCCCCGATATAATAGGCTAGTTGACAAATTTTAAAAACTAGTTATTTATACACCTAGACACTTATTTTATCCAAAAAAATATATATTTTAAGGAAAAACTAATATTTACAATTAGTATTTTGCATTTAAAAAATCAATTTAATTTTCTCAAAACGCTCAAGACTGTCATGGCGTCTTGAATGACGTCACGACTCGCCAAACAAAACTGTTTGTTTACTAAGATTGGAAGTGTTTTAAAATAAAATGGATTGCCGTCTTTTAACTATTACAAGTGCTGTGTAGTGCTCAGTGTGAAAAGTACAAGCATAAAAACGCCCAAAATTATTTATATATGTTCCAAGAAATCAACAAATACGGAAAAAGTGGCTAACCTTGCAAGGAGGATGATAGTCATTGTTTCAACAAAATCAACAATGTACTTTTGTGAAGATCATTTCGATGTAAGTATTCCGCTCAACATAGTGTAGGTAATGTAAATGTGATGTAAATATACATTAAAACAATAATATCTATTTAAGGTTATCTATTTTATAATCGTCAAAGTGTTTATTGTCTTATTTAGAATATGTCAGTTGTATTCATTGACTAAAGACACATGTTTTATTTTCTAGTTGCCAAACGATATCTCAATATACAGAGTACATATTATGGGAAAAGTATCGCAAGTGCGCATGAGACAGGTTGTACTCAAGCAAATTTGGATGTCAAGAGATAGACGAAAACGGGCATGCAGCAGCACAGAGCGACCATACATAGTTAAAAAACAAAGAATGGAGATAATAGCAGATGTCTGAATGAACCAGAACAAATTGTGCACAAAATCATCTATTGAAGATACTCCTCATACATTCAGGTATGCACTAGTAGTAACAACACACTATTTTAAACAACAAAGAAATACCTAGTTAATAAACTATAATTCTAATCACTTGCATTTATTTTTCAGATTTTCAAACAGTTAAACAAATGAGCCAGAAATCATATTCAAGCAGAAAGTAGATAAAGCGGTTCAAGCATTTGTGACACATAGTTTCAGAAGTAAAGCTGTCCAGACAAGAATAAAACACAGTAGACCAGGCATTATCACCCTTGAAACCATCAACAATATCTAGTTCCACATCCCCATTTAAAGCTACGACCATTAAAAAATCAAGTCCTTCGATATCCAACTTAATCAAAATTACAAGAAATATATTGATTGAGGAAGAGCATTCTGACAGTGATATTTCTTTGTATACACCATCTGTGGCCACATGTAGTCGCTCGCCATCAGTGCATTCATCACAAGTGAAATCGTCTTCCGACTGTAGTGAATTAATTGCTGAAGATATAAAACTAGAAGTGAATGAGCGCAGTTAAACACAATTAAAAAAATTGAAAAAAGCCTCGTTTGTAATTGGTGTCCCGAGCAGTTGTTACTATTGATTGACTTACAAAAGATGAAATGAATATTCCTAAAGATCATATATTACTATGTTTACTAAGATAAGATTGGATATTAAATTTAATCAATTGGCAGATGATTATGGATTGAGTCCATCATATCTATGTGATATTTTTAAAAAATATACCGGTAATAGCCAGCTACATGCGTTCTTTCATTGTAGATATTAACAGGGAAATGATAAAGAGGACCTTACAATGGCATTCAGACACAAATACCACACGTGTCTTGTATTATAGATTGCCTGAATTGAAGTGCAAAAACCATCTAAGGCAATTAATCAAGCCATGACATGGTCTGAATATAAAAAGCAAACACAATAAAATATTTAATATCCTGTACACCAAATGGATTGGTTAACTACATTTCTCCCGGATTTGAGGCAGAACCCTGACACATGTGTGGTTGAATCATGTGACTTTGTAAATAGTTAAAAAGTGGTATGGTTGTAATGGCAGACAGGGGATTCAAGCATGTAGAGCATATCTTAATAAATCAAATATTAAATTAGTAAGGCCTCCAAGTGTTAAAACAGGAGTGAAAATGGCAAAAATGAAGCTAAACAAACCAAGCAGATAGCCAGCTTGAGAATTCACGTAGAAAGAGTTATTCGCCGCCTACGTGAATTTTATATGCTTAAACCACATGCATGTACTAATTTTAAATTTGTAAAAATTCTTGATGATATATTAATCATAACATGTGCTTTAATTAATATGCAAGATTCTCTATAAACAAAACTAAAATTCAAATTGTTTTTTATTACCCACACATTTAAAATTACATACATTTACTTAATAGTCTGATATAATAAAGATATACTTGAGTCCATCATATCTATGTATTACTATATTTATTTTTAAATCTACACACTAAAAACACACTCTTATTCTACACTCTTATATAGTAAGGGATATATATTTATTTTCCAAAAGTTTACTAACTTATTTATGATAAAATCCTCAATGTATTGCTGATTGTATGGTATATTTATTAACTCTACTTTTTTATTGTTAGTATAGTCTGGGTCAGCTACACAGAAAATGCAGTTTTTCCTTTTGTGATAAGTACATTTGAAGTTGCATTTGAAAATTATATTTTTCAGTAGCCTCTCCATTTTTTATATAATTTTTATATGTTTTTTCACTAATAGGACATTTAATTTCAATTATACCATCCTCAAAAATTCCATCTGGGAACCAGCAATCATAGGATATTTGGAGTTTAATATTAGGCACACTTTTTAATTTTTTTTAATTCTACATTCCACTATTTTTCTCACTTCATCTTCTAGGATGCGTCCACGTTTCATAGATGGAGTATCTGGTATTTTACCTCCTAGTATTAGGATACAAGTGTGCCGTCATTTGTTTTGCATCGGCTTACTTCATGTGCTCTGGAAGCTGTTATTCGGCCATACCTTAGTTGAAACCACAGATCACTCTCGGACTGTTCCCTAGTTTCTTCTTCAACTTGCTTAATTAAAGGAGGTGAAATCTGAACTTTCTTCAAAAATCTTCAACACTTTTGTTTTTGAACTATATACTAGTTGGTGCATCGAGACAGCCTGTGTTACAGTTTGACTATACGACGGTTGGTATTTTATTAGTTCGCAGTCTTCTAATTTCCTCTTTCTAGCCTCTTCCAAAAACTTCTCTAAAACCAATGAATTGGCTGGCAGTATGGATTGCCCTTGGACAATTCCTTTGCCGTCATATATTTCATGCTACTTCCGACTCTGGAGAGTTTGGATTTCTTCCAGTAGCACTCCCTGATGTGCATGATGGTTCCTCACTGCGGCGATGAAGCCACATGAGAAAGGCTATCGCGTGCTTACAGCCACCTTGTGACGCTACACAGTCTTCACATTGGACAGAGAGGACAACTTCGTTTTCCTCATCAACAACCAGTGTGCATCCATATAACTTAGCATGAACTTTGTGTTCCGGACATATTTTGCACTTTACAGTGCAGCATTTACTGTCACGCTTAGCTGCACATAGCTACAGCGTCGTCCCCATATGAAGCTCGTGAGGACCTGAAATTAAATTATAAATTTATCATTTCTTTGTATTTATAAACTGTAGTAATTCTAACCTCAAAAAGGTCTACAAACAATACATACAAATCAATAATCGGTAATAAACATAAATATTTATATCTAAACTTATAATAATATATTATACTTACATTGAAGCTTTAACATTGCGAATTCCGATGAGCAAAGTCTCTATTTGATGCGAAAATGTACCAAGCATAACGGCGTCAACTCTGGGCAAGTTATTGCTATTTGCTTTGCTAATCCTGATTCCATGATGATATCTGTTTGTCTTTCACTAGATGACTAAGAATAACTGTATTTACGTGTTAAAAAAGCGATAAAAACGAGAAATTATAATGAAAATGGCAGGAGGCTATCTTTGTTGTATGAATGAAAACGTTAACGACAGCAGATGTCTGTAGAGCCGTGACGTCTCATTTTCTGATTGGTGTTACTGTCACGTGACTTAATGCCTATTATTTTAAGATTTATTTTCTAAAAATATAATAATCTTTAATTTTTATGATAATTAGATTTTTTTTTCCTAATCTAAATGTCTTGATCTATAATTAGAAACTATAATCCATCCGATTTGTTCTTAGTGGAAACTAGCCTATTGTCAGACACTTATTCAGCACTTATACTTTTCTACTTTAATTTATTCATTATCTGACGGTTATTAATAGTTTTTTATGTCGTGAAACTGTTATTATGGAAGATGGGAAAATGAACTTTGTCAGATAATATAAAAAGTTGTCTTTGCAGATTTTAGTGAACTGATCTTGAAAAAATCAGCTGGTTGTTAATCAATTTTCCAATAGTGTTGTTCCGAAATGTTCGAGAGGTTGGACTCATAATTTTTCACAGAATTTTATAAATTATTCAATTTGAATATAAAATAGTATCTATTTTTTATATGTAGTGAAAACGACTTGTTTAGGAAAATTAGAAGGAAAAACAGCATAGAGGAAAATGGTGTGAGGTTAGGTCTAATGAAACTATATAACAAGTTTGGAGAGAGTACGAATCATATTTTTAGTAGATTCTTTTCTTAATTGTTAAATAAGCATATTGGCTAGATTTGTTATCATTATCTCTACATGTTACAAAAATAGTACAGCCAAGGGCGTACCCACCTTTTGGTTTAGGAAGGGACCAATTAGGAAAAAATTGTCCCAGAGGAGAGCAAATCGCAAAAAAATGTCCTCGAAAGAGGGACAATTCAGAAAATTTTTTGGTCCAGGGGGGCAAATTTATGGGAAGATTTAATGGCTCACGGCGATTTTTCAGGTCCAGGGAGGCAGCTCTTTCTAAAGCAGCCTTATAATCTCTTATTGCATCATCATACATATCCGATTGTAAATAAGCTTCAGCTCTATCATAGTATATATTTGGTTCTTCAATGAACTGCAAAGCCATGGATATGGTTTCAGAACTCTTTTCAGACTTGCTATACCAACTGCACCATAACCTCTTTGCCTCAAACATTTTGCTATCAAAATTATTTTCATTTTTCAATACCTTTCTTGCAGACTCTATACATTCATGATAGTATTTGTTTCCTAATTCTGTTTCTGCCTCAACTAAGAATGTCCCTATCTTTTTGACTTTGAATAGAAAACAATCTTTGTGTTCAGGAACTAATTTTCAACAGTCTCTAATTGCTTTCAAAGACTCGGTCGCTTGACCTACCTTATATAGAAGTTGAGCAAGTTTGAAGTAAGCATCTTTGAAGTTCTGTAGACATTTCATGACCATTAAGCATATGCAATTCCGAACGAAATTCATATAAATTTGCTGCCCCGGGGCTGACTTCTAGATCTCCTGACCAGTAATGAATGACAGAAGCATAATCATTTCTACCATACTAGTACTCCTTTTCGTTAGCTGTTAATTTCGAAAGGGTAATTTATGGCACACAATAGGTAAGAAGTTATAGATATCTTGAGATTACTTTGAATTCTATTTACGATACGACACGATTGCAGCAAATTCAAAATTGGCAAAGCCACCAGTGAATTTTTTGCATTTAAATAACTTTAAAAAATTAGATTTCTATTTCTGATGTTTTAGAAATTATATTTAAAGGATTAATGTGAGATTATTAAACCGTTTTGAAGGTATTTTACAAAAAAACATATATATTCCACGCATCTGACTGAAAAAGTATAAAAAGTGAAAATGGTAAATTGTGCAAGAACTTTGGAGAGAATATGAATCAATAATATTCTTGCTGATGGGCACTCTAAGTATAGTTTCTAAAGAGAATAAACCGAATTTGGTATATATTTTTTAATTGTATAATGATTTGTCTTAAATAAGCATACTGACTAGATTTGTGTATATTATCTGTGGATACTATAAAAATAGTGCAGCAGTTAAATTAGACAAATTTATGGGAAAAAATAAATAGAGTAAAGTTATAAATTCCTTGGGATTAAATCTGAATTCTATTTAAAACGGGAACACCGCATAAGTGTTTTAAACAAAACAAATATATAGTTTTTATTTTGTATGTTTACTTTACACATTATTATTAGCTAGGTATGGAATAGTTTTTTTTTTGGTGGGGTGAAGTACTTGAACTAGCTTACTACTAAATTTACAAATCAGAATGTTCAAAACAATAAGAATAGTTTTAGTCAATAAAAAAATTAATTTGTGATCGACTTAATTTTTCTTTAAAAAATATCAAAGAATTTACTAAGTATTATAGTGAAAAGCAGCAATGTTTAAAAAATTATCTTTCCCAACTGGGAATCCTAAGCACTATCATATATTATTCAATGAGTAAGGTATGTTTTGGTTTAAAACAGTCTAATTACATTAAAACGCTTTTGAATGTTCAACATCAAATTAAAACTGCAGGTTTTTTACAACGTAAAACTAATACCTTATCTATGTGATATACATCGAGATCTGGTTGTATTTCCTGAAAGTTTTCTATTGTTATCACATTCAAAGGCTTTTCGTGTTGCTTTGCACTGAAAACAGCGCGGTTTTAATTAGAATTTTTACCCTTTGGTGTTTTGGTATCGAGTTTAACATTCGAATTCTCTCATTCTCATTCATACATTTTTGATTTCCGCAGCACTCTTGTAACAATATGTTGATTGAAGTTGATGGAAAAAAAAATCAACTATTAACGCAGCAACGGTATGTTTGGCAAAATAACAAAAGCCTTGA
Organism: Octodonta nipae; assembly: GCA_034190945.1. Lineage (NCBI taxonomy): Eukaryota > Metazoa > Arthropoda > Insecta > Coleoptera > Chrysomelidae > Octodonta > Octodonta nipae. The sequence continues at coordinate 49,658,464 of CM067217.1, forward strand.
TCGTATATTCTAAGCCTTTTCAGGTGAAAGCGTTGAAATGTGGATGGGTTCATTCAGAAATGAATGTTACGCAAACTTTTGTTTTTTACTGAGGTGAAAATATGGAGGCAGTTAATAAACTGAACCAATTAATTCTGACTTCATAAATTTCTTTATAAGTGCTCTGTACTATATTCATTCAGCAAATTAAAAACAATTGTCTGATTTTCGGGTTATGAACGTTGGCACAAAATTATCCGAATTCGTATTTGGGACAATACACATACATACCCTGAATCTACTTTAAACTTTTTTTTATTTGGCATGAAAAAGATAAGTGCGTCATCATATTGAATTTTCGATGAAACTATGTTATACTTGTATTTTAATTAGTTTCATTTTTTGAGAAAAAATTCAAATACGACTAATGTACAACGTCATGATGTAATACCTCGGTCTTATATATGTTGCTTATTTTTCTACCATCTACTACCGAATTAAGGTTTAAAATACACAAAGGTTCAGCTAAATTAATGAAACTTTATTGCATACATAGACAAAAATCGTGAGTTTTACATATTGTAAAAGACTTGATTGAAAAAGAACTAGGCAAAAGTTAAACTAGTTTTATTATATCCCCGACTTGACCATACAGTGTATGGCATCACACTCCCTCTAAGGCATGCATAACGTGCCTTTAGGGGAAAATTCACTAACCGCAGATATCCTAAGTATCAAAAGGGTTTAGCTCTGTGGGAGCCCTTGCTAGGTTATCAGGCCTGTAGTTGGAGTCGTGGCAGCTTCCCGTGAATTTTCTGACCGTCAGGGCTGTTCCTACCAGAACGGCTTTTTGCATTAGTTGGTAAAGATGTTCGTTCAGACCGAGGTATTTTAAATTATTTAGTAGAAGTTTTGGGACTACTCCTGTTGTTGACATAACAATTGGTACAGTTCGTGTATTGTTCATGTCGCACTGTGTCTTTATTCCAAATCCCTGTACCTGGCTATTTTTTCAGGCTGCATAATATTTATATTATTGTTGTTAGGAATTGCTATGTCAATTAAGGTTGTTTTCCTAGAGATTTTATCTACTAAAACTATATCTGGTCTATTGTGAGCAACAGTTTGATCGGTCAGTATCGTGCGGCCCCAGTACAGCTTGTAGTTGTTATTTTCTAGTTCCTGGCGCAGTATTGTTGCCACAGCATAGTGTCGTTCTTTGTATTCAATTGCAGCGAACGCTTGGCAACCTCCTGTAATATGCTGGATAGATTCAGATATTTGGCAACCATATCTGAACTGTCGTTGTTGATAGAAGGGTTTTTGACGATGTATTTTAGATAGTTCTTAGTTGGAATTACTTGATCTTGGATTGCCAATATAAAGCCTTCCGTTTCAGGAAATATATGACCAGAGATCAACCAGTAGTTCGACGCTGAACTGTCGACATAATCTTGGTTGACGTCATTTATATGTCTTCTATGAAGGGACTTCTCTTTTCATTTGAGCAGCATCTGATCAGTTGTTTGGTGGTATACTTGAACTTGTTGTTCTGTCAGTCGCAGAGGTGTTGAGTCATCAACCTGACATATGACTCTTTGTTGATCAGAATAATCTGCGAGTTTCTGGAAATGATAACGCAAATTAGAAATTTGTTGATCACGTAACTTGCCTATATCTGCCAATCGTCTTCCTCCTTCACACAGGGGCAATGTTGTACGTTCGACACAGCTCTTTGGATGGTGATTTTGAGCTTTTGTTAGTAGTACTCGAACTTTCCGTTGTAATTGTTCTTGCACCAGTTAACTATACCGAAAGAGTAACTAAGCTATTATTATAATTATATTTATAAATTATGCAATATTATATTATTTTTATGTTTCTTTGGGGAATAACACCACAATAGAAATAAAACTACGTATATTGCAGGAATACCAAACGTTTCAAAGTCTATTCTGACTTCGTTGTCAATGGCTTTATATTTATTAATAAATTTTTGGTGGATTTATAGTTAAGCAGGGAGTTTCAAAAAATTTGGAAAAATTGTTATATAGGACAACCCATATGTTTCATAAGTTATTTCTTTTTGCAAAGACTTGTATATTCCGTACGCAGGTGAAACCGCTGGTAATAGCCAGTTTATAATAATTTTACACTACAGAAAATAGAATATGAACAATTTTATGATTTTGCTGTTGTGGTGTTATCTGTTGTTATAGTTTGTGTCATTTCAAGAAAAGTAAAATCGTAATAAGCGGCAAAATGAACTCAGTAAAGGAACTGAGACAGAAGACAATAATGGTATAACAATTGTTTAAGAATCTAATATGCCACATTACAATGTTGTCTCTTGTCATTGCTAAAAAATAAATATTTATAAAATTGTATTTGTATAAAGGATTCACATTCTTGTCGAATTTTCAAAATCCGCTTTATCCTCTATATTAAAAAAGACGATGACTTTTTAATCCGTTGAGTTTTTTCTTAACATCTATTATATCTCTTGCTACGAATAGTTGTTAACGATTTTTTATTTTTATAGTGTTTCTTGCTAATGTTGTACAAAATCAGCGTTCTTCGTACTCAGAAATAAAGATATTTGATGTACAATTCTACAATCAACTGAGCAGTCGCAATTTGTCATTTCCACTAACAATAACAGACGAAGGTTGCAGATGTTATATACGTCAAAAAAATAATTTATGAAACATTAGTTTCAAGACTATCAAATATATATGAGATAGGCGTTTTATAAAAAATGACTATAAGTAATATCAGCCTCATACTGGAATTTCGAATTCTAAATCAGATTCAGACCCGGAGCTCAAATTGAACGTTTTTATTAAATCATTTGGTTTTCTGTTTTAAGATTTTTCTCATTTCTCCTTCTGATTTTTCATGTTAATTGCTTAGTAGTGAATTGAGGCATGATGGTAATTGAACCATGATCGTGATTGAACAGGATGTTAAGATTGATGTAGAACTAGACATTGAACAGTTTTAGCGGTATTTGTATCAGGAGTCGGCACGTTTGTCTTAGAAAATATTTTCATTAAAGGGGTTTATTCTGGTAACCTGGAATCAGTTGCTAATATTAGGAAGGTACCACAAGAAGTGTTTTTCCTATCAGTATAAATTCATGGCCAAATTGTAGTAGCACTTAAGAGGATAAAAAACAGGTTGGCCTAGAGGCTTTATCTTGTTACTTTTTTGGATATTAAAAGTTAGAAACGATATTCGAGAACTCGTTGCCATTTGAATTACAGAGAAGCCATCAATCATGGTGATATTTGTTCCTTTTTGGAGACTCGTTAGTGGTCTCAATTGTTTTACTCATTTAGTTATTCGAAATTATTTTTTGGGTATGAGAGGTTAACATTGTGGATGTGTAACTAATTTATTTAGAAGTATTATGAAATTGACAAAGATAATTTTGCATTAAATGATCTTTCGGATCGCGAGAGCAAACTAAAACGAGAAAATGAAAATGCGTAGTTTAGAAGACAGAGAATCGTAATAGGCAATTGAAGTTGAATTAAAATTTGAATCTTCACTATTCGTAAGCTTTAGTACTAGTCTAAAACGACGTCAATAGACCGGTAGATATCTTCGAAAACATATTAGAGCTAATGCCAAAGAATTCCAAGATACAACAGTCGTTTTCATACTCAGAAAACAAAATTATTAATTCCAGTTTACAATATGTAAAACGTTATTCACCAAAATAAACTGAAACTTAAAACGTAGTGGACTCGCTTACACAAGGTGTGTATTTGGGCAGTTTACAAGACTATCAGAAAACGTTATTAAATTGATTTTCATTTCTTGAGAAGAACAACTAGAATATGTTTAATATATTTTAGACTTAATAATCGACTTTGAAAAATGTAGCAGTGATAAATAATTACTTTTTTATGATCACTTTTGTGACTTAGCAAGTTTTCTTAAGTGAGATAAATTAATCGAAAATGAGTTGGAATTGGGAATTTATTTACGCCGATGTTGGGATGAATTGTTGATCTCATAATAATAGACAATAACAGAGGAATGTTTATTTTGTTATTATTGAATTTTTAAGAAACTACTAACATACCAAAATGATTCTTTAGCACTATCGAACTTCCAACTCAACATAAAATAATACGATACAAATATTTACGTTTTTACTGACTTCAAAAAAAAAGGAGTTGACGCGTTTGTTTTTTAATACACTTTTTTTGTAACTAACCATGTAATTAAATAATTAAATCGTGGAACATATATATATATATATATATATATATATATATATATATATATATAGTTTGGATGACAATACAATACTTTGATATAATATATAACATTGATATAACATTTATTTGCTAATGATGACCGTCGCCTCCACCATTATTTTATAGAATATATGTTTATTTTTTATTTATTTTTACTATGATGTGCTGTTTTTGAAAAATGATTTATATTAATTGGGATCAACTATGAGCTCTCTGGTAATTCTAGTCGTGAACAAAGTGACATGATAGTTTCAGTTTGATTACGAGTTGCAATATGTACATTCATATATTCTTCTCATATCTACTGCTTCAACAAACTTCATTTTTGCTTGGAACCGAATTTAAAAATATACTAGATACGTAGGTAATTCATTTGTGCATAAGAAACAACAGTGAATGTGCGATTATTATTTTACTTTATTTTGCGTATAGCGAAAGAGTACATAAATATAAGTAAGTGTTAATTGTTTTCAACCTTTTAGTCCAATTGTGAAGTTATAATTTTTTAATCTTCTATTTTTTAATATCAATAACATCTGATAAATTAAAAATTGTGAGAAGTTTCTCACAAATGGACAAAAAGCTCTCATTAAAAATTTTTCCTTGTAAATTAAGTAACTTAAAACAAAAACAGAACTGTTTGATTGTATCATCATCAATATTTAGTCATGTATCAAATTCTTATAATACTAGCGGTAATTTTTTTGTAACGACTCCTTTAAATATTGTAGGTGCTTGTAGACATTTTTACCTTTTTTGTACTGTGGCGGTTTAAGGAAATATGTTAATTGGATTTCATGTCAGATAGAGTCTAAAAAAATATATAAATTTTGTGCATAATTTAACACCTGACTTGGATACATAATTTAGTGTTTTCCATTACAAATGGCATTGAAGATATTTTCATGTATCTACGATAATATTAGAGCGCCTACTTCTCCAGTTAGTTATATGTCGTCACGAGATTGGTTTCTTCTATTTTTCCTTATGCTAGTTCTTGCTCGGGAACCCCTAATAGAAGCAGAAGTTATGAGAATATTTTAAATACTAGCTTATAAAATATTTTCGCAGTTTCTCTTGCACTTGAATCTGTATAAATTAATTTACAAAAAGTTGGGTGCTTTACTTATACGATTATGAGCATTTTTGTATTCACCTGTTATGGGTGACTGATGCACTCCCCATATTCTTTCCAATAAATTACGTATTATCACTTCTTCTCTTTTTTTAGGCCTTTCTGCCTGTTAAGGAACTAGTTATGCCCTTATGTTTGGCTCTTATTTCATCATTTGCGTGGTTGGCCTATGCTTCTTCTTCTTAGTGGCTATCCTAACTACTCTGCGATTTGTTATTCTATTTATATGGTTGTCCCATTGTCTTTTTTGTTTAAATGTCCATTCGTTTATTTTCTCCACATGACATGTTGTTCTTGTTTCCTCAATACTTATTTGATCTCTCAAGGTAATCGCGGATTTTCTTCCCCGAGGTTTCCAACTTTCTTAGTGTCTTAGATGTTTCAGATTTTGGTTCGTTCTTTACATTATTTCGTTTTAAATGTGTCTGTTTCTCCATATTGTATTGTTTAAACATCCTGCTACTTTGTTCGCTTTTTGGATCTGAGCTTTGACTTATTTTTAGATTTCTACATAGTTGGATATTGTAATCCCCATAGTTTGTTGTCTTGTTGAATCGTTGTACCGGTTTTTATCATTATCTTAATTTTGAGCTATCAGTACTGCATCATCGGTGTAGCATAATATTGTGATATCTTTGTTCCGCTTCTATATCTTCTACCTTACTCCTTTCGCCTACGGTGATATCGGATGGATTGAGGGTTTCGATACTGTCGTTTCCGATCCCAAGCCCAGATAGAGGAGAAGGGAGTCTTTGAATCAGGTTAGCATCCCACTCAGGGCATTTACAATCCTCTATAGAAACAAGGTTATGCCTTAGATGAATAGGAATTGTTCTTCAACAAGAACTAACGTGAGAAATAATAATAAATGTTATCAGATAGGTCAAAAATGGATTTAGGAGGTAGACGTTTAATAAACGAAAGAAAATTCTTAACATGTTAGAGAAAAGAATTTCAAAATATTTTTTTTATAATAATTCAAATCATTTGGAATTGGAAGACATAACGGATTCAAAAGGGATTTTGATAAATCATAGAAAGTTAGTTACATCAGTTAAAAGTTAAATGTTTGACACATTTACATTTTATATTTACATTTTTATTAAATCATCATTAATCTGTCCTAGTCTCTGAAACATTTTGAGTATTTGGAAGATACCGACTATTCGTTATATGTATTGAATATTCATGGCAAACTATAAAAACAAAGTGTAATATGCCAAAAATATCTTTCAAAAAATAACTAGGTACGTTTTAATGTACGAGTATAACCTTTCTCATTACAGATTATTATAAATGCGCTTAATAGCAGATTTGGATTTACTTTTTTGTGTGCATGATAGTAATCTGACCTCAATGGAAAAACTTGTGGGTTTGGTCGGCAGCGAAACATCGTGCCAAAAATCAAGCTCGGGTAAAATTTAACATGAAATACAGCGGTTTTCAACCACCAGCTTGGGTTTTGACACCGCTGTGAAAGCGACTGTGAAAGATCTCTAGACTATACGCGATACTTGATAGCATTTAAATAAAGTTTGAGGATTTGACAAAATCAGTTTCAAACGAAAATTTAGTATGTTACTATTACTTTTTTCTTTACTCAGTCTTCTGATATTTATCACTGCCCAAATTTTGCGATTTGTTGTTGTTAGATTGGGTAAATGGATAGGAAACTCGAAGCTCAGGCAATAAAGCTAAGGAGTATTATAGACGTGCTAGTTGTGCTCTGAATAGATACATCAATCCAGATAGTAACCCAGGCAAAGGCATAGTTTTTCTGTAATGAGATTGGGCTTTCGAATTCATTTATGAATCATCAAGATGAACAAAACAATTGAATTTAAATTAAATATCTCTGCAGTGACTATAAGACTTCTGTGAAGGGTGTGTATAGCTTAATAAATAGACATTTATTAGCGTTGGTAAGCTCCTTTAAAACCCGAAGACACTACACTGAGATGAAATTTCTTCCAACTAACAAAATTTTGGTTTCACTTGAAACAGTGTTATGAAAATTTCTTTAGGACCCCCCTTATTATTTCTCTGAATTCCGTATGATCCACAATAATTGAAATTTTGAACTTGTTTTCATGGAGAAGTAAAGTTAAGGTGCTATTAATAAATAAGTATAATACTCTAACTTGGAACATTTTCCTGTTAATAGTTTGACCTTGATATCGTAAAACACCCAACATTTTGAAGTTTGTTTCCATATTTATTTAGATTGATAGTGTGTTTTGATGATCATTAAATAATTTAATTTATTAAAATTAAAATGATGAGTATTATTTCTATCATTCAGTATTATCTATTAGCTATTATTACTGATATACAACTATAATTACCATGAAAATGCAGAATCTCAAATCCTCTATCTGGAGTTAGCAGTACTTGTATAAGTAATATTTAGTTTCATTTGTTTGTTCTAACATCAAATTTTAACAAAATAAATTTAACAATTCTTTTGGCAGTAGGTAGAATTGGAAATAATTGCCCCGTCTGCAGATCAAACTCTTACTTTTCGTTGTATGTTGAATTCTTCTTTATGTGCTGAAGTTTAATTCGAATCTAGATTCTAAGTATGTTCACAAAGTTTGGACTTTTCAAATTATTGGCATTGTTTTACGTAATGTTAATTTGTACATTAAAACGCCTATAAACTTATCTAGTATCTAATTTATTACATTCACAAGGAGTTTCATAAATTAATTTTTTGTTTATTGGTTATATTTTTCACGGATTTTAATCTATTTCTGAATTTGAACTTAATGTTAATATTAAATCTTCCTCGAAGTTTCCTTGGACTTCCATCGTCTTGAGAAGGTTGATCTCACAACGTTTCAATAGCTTTCTATCTGCTATCGTCATCAGGTGAATGATGGGAAATTCAGTTTATCCCTGGTATTTATACCTTTAATAATTCATGCGTCGCCGGTCATGGTCATTGGGTCTCATACGGTCCAATAGCGTCGTCGTATCTGGCGGTTGGTTTTTGTGATGCGTAGCAACAGTGGCCGAAGAAGGGGTTTCCAAATGTTTTTAATTTGAACGCTGGGCGCTAATTATATTCTCGTTCGAGATTATATATGCTGTCTCTATACATTTTCTTTTATACCAAAGCTCCTCCTTGTGAATTACCCTGGCTTGGTACCAGTTGATGTAGTGGTGTTCGGTCCACGCGTGGTTAGCTAGCCCAGACTTCGTTAGCTCCGATTTTTGAGTAGCTGTGCGGTGTTCCTTAACCCTGGTGTCCAGCGGTCGCTTTGTCTCTCCAATGTAAAGATTGCCACATTCACAAGGAATAATGTATATACAGGAAGGCTACTCATACAGGACTGTATCTACATTATAATTCCAACCACCCATCCACAACGAAAACTGGCATCATCAAAACTCTAATCCATAGAGCCAAAAATATCTGTAGTACGCCAGAAGTTCTCAAAGAAGAACAAGTGAAACTTAAAGAAGACCTTTTGGCGAATGGATACCCGGAAACTATCATTAACAAGGCGTTTGAAGAATTGGACAAACCACCTAGACAGGAAGAGGAAATCACGATAGCAACTCTATTATTACTGTATACTAAAGGCTTGTCGGAGAAACTTAGACGAATTGCACACAGATATGGAATCAGAATGATCTTCAAGAGCAGCAACACTCTAAGAAGCATGATTACAAGAACGAGGCCGGACGCTTCAGCAATACCAAATAACTGTATATACAGTATTCCTTATGAATGTGGCAATCTTTACATTGGAGAGACAAAGCGACCGCTGGACACCAGGGTTAAGGAACACCGCACAGCTACTCACAAGGCGAGCTAACGAAGTCTGGGCTAGCTAACCACGTGTGAACAGAACACCACAACATCAACTGGGATCAAGCCAAGTTAATTCACAATATAATTAGCGATATATAATCTCGCGAGAATATAATTAGCTAGCGTTCAAATTAAAAACATTTGGAAACCCCTTCTTCGGCCACTGTTGCTACGCATCACCGACAACCAACCGCCAGATACAACGACGCTGATTGGACCGGATGAGACTCAATGACCATGACCGGCGACGCATGACCGATTACAGGTATAAATACCAGAAATAAACTGAATTTCCCTGATGACGATAGCAGATACAAAGCTATTGAAACGTTGTGAGATCAACCTTTTCAAGATGATGGAAGTCCAAGGAAACTTCGAGGAATGAGGGACATTGTCTACCAGATTCAGACAAATATTAAATCTGTTACGTACCATTTTTGTTCTTTCTGAAAGATATTTATGTATGAAAGCGTTGTAAAGTGAATGTGTTGGAAGTTAGTATTATTAAATGGGAGGCTGACTTTAATTGTTAACGATTGTTATGTGTTTTGTTTAACTCTCTATTGCTTAAGTTTTTAGGGTATTTATTAGAAGAAAAGTACTCGTTTTGTTCTTAATTGAAGCCTACATGTTATTTTCAGTTCAGCCATCGTGTGATATTGATTTCTCAATCGTTTAGGTGATCAACCTAATCCAATGTGTTAGTTCCAAACTCTTTTACTGCATGTTCCCTTTTTCTACATCTTGGATATAACATTTTCTTTTAAATCTTTTTCAAGTGTTCTTTTTTTATGTCGGTAGCATATATTACATTTTTCATAAATATTTTTGATCGCATTTCTTAATATACATATCTAAAAACGGAGGTATCTATTACTGTAAATTAATTTTTCTGTAAACTTTTGTTATTTTAAAATTATTTTAATAATCCCACCGAAAATTTGAAACACCCGGTATAAGCCCAGCATCAATTTTAGGTATATTAACTTTATAGATAAGAGAAAATGCTTTGCAAACATTTCAAATTCTGAAACCTTTATCACTTTTTGTGTAAAAAGCTGTTTATGAATTAGGTCTGACGAGGGTTAAAAAGGGTTGAAGAGAATTTATAGATCAACGTTTCCCCAAATAGATAGAGAAAAAGTGCGACACCGTACTCTATTTTCTGTCAAGTAATAATAAAGAAGGTATTAACACCGAACATCCCACATCCAGTTACGAAATAAAGTAACTAGTTGTGCTGAAAATCTCCTACATTTCGCTAGAAGATTAAGTTGCGATTATCAGAATGATAGAAGCGGCATCTCTTGTTTGTACTTTAGAATTTCTTGAGAATACCAATGGCAATAAAATAATACAATGAAATTAAAGAAAGTAAAAAATCTAAATATATTGGGATAACAATTATTATATAATGGAATTATTTTAAAGTCAAATTGTATATCCTATAATTCCGACTGCGAAATTTTTTAATTTTAAATTCCTTTTATTTTAATATTATATATTTCACCATTGAGAACAGGGCCTGAATTTAAATACAGAAATGTTTGAAATATTTTAAATATAAAGACTTTTTGATAAGTGAATTTTACAATACAAATTTCTTTGATATTAGAATATATTTTTTATATTGCTACAAAATCGACTTCATTTAGTGAACATTTTAAAATCATTTCTGACTTTGCTTTTCACCATGTTAACCTTGAAATTCGGATATAAAGATTTACGATCTTGCTGGTCTCCGTGTGTCTATGTCTAAGCAGTTCCAGATGGTCTTGATGTACTCCGTATAATTGGCGGCTGAGCTTCAAGTACAGGTAATAGTTAGTAGAGTCGTTTTTATGTTTCACTCACTTTTTGGCAGGTTCTTTGAGGAGAATTTGATTGGTTTATTCAGACTGGCTTGTCTTGTACTTGTTCTTGTGTTGTACAAACGCATTATAATTCGAATTTAGAGATGTTTCATTAGGTTTATTGGCTTGCTTGTACGGGAAGTTTTGAAAACTAAGATTTCAAACATCGACATTTCAGCATAGTCCTGTGCTGTCACACTAATAATTTTCAATTGACATCGTATAGAGTCTAGCCATACTTTAAGTGTGTTCCTCGGAACCCTAGAGTTCCGTAAATATCCTTTTAGGATTCCGCGACAATCAAAACACTTCTCTTTGGTCGAACGTTTTAATGCGGCGTATCACGAGGCGCAGCCGAACTTAGTCGCCACCCACAACCAATATTTGTCAGCGCGCAGTCCTTTTGATAAAAACCGCTTCTCAGATTAGACGCTATAGTTGTAAACAATCGACTTTCCGCTCTACCTTCAAACCATAAAGTCGAGATTGTTTTCACCGCATTTTTGAACGTCTATTTTTATTTCGGCTTTTTATTTATCAAAGGTGCCGACTCGAGTATTTTTGAGTCACTCAGTCAGTCGACGATTAGCGTTTGGAGTACCTACTTACATGCTAGCTTGCGAATTGCGAACTTTAAACGAAGTGTTTATTGTTCTCTGCCTGCTGTATTCTGCTTGTATTGGTTTTGTATATTTCTTCTTTGGACTAAATTCTACTACGCAGTAACGATCCGGCATTATTTTGAAACAACCATCCTGACATGTAACATTATTAATAAAGAAGAATGGAACGTTGGCTTAAAGACGTTAAACGTGTTGCCACAACATCTTCTAACCAAGCTAAATGTTCAAAAGCAGTACGCGCCGAGTATACAGCAATTAACGATCCAGACGATGATGCAACGACGTCCAAGCTCCACGGTTTTAAAGGCGCTGAGAATGTAATAAAGCCATAGCTGTTAGACATAACAAAATGTATGCTCGATGAAAAATCTGCAAAAAATCTTTCTACTTTGCCGTAATCAAACGATATTGTTTCATGCCGAATTCATAATTTGGCAAGCTACGTCAAACAAGAACTAGTTACACGTCTACAAAAAAAACACGTTTTGTCTTGCAAATGGATGTGTTGACTGATGTCGCTGGTCTGGGTATCTTGCTGGTTATCTATATCTATATGAAGGTTCTTTTGAAGAAAACATGCTTATGTGTTCACCTCTGCCCACAAATACGACCGCGGAAGAAATATTTAATAAAATAAATATGTTTTTTGAAGAAATTATTCTCAGTTGGAACGATAATTGGCAATGACATTTGTACATATGGGGCCAAGGCGATGACGGGTAAAACAGCAGGAGTAGTGTCACGAATAAAAAATAAAGCGCCTAATTGTAATTCCAGCCAGTGTATCCTGCATAGACAAGCTCCTGCAATGAATCAAATGCCGTCAAATCTAAAATTAGTTATGGATGAAGCTGTAAATGTAATTAATTGTGTCAAATCACGACCGCTACAATCCGGATTGTCCTCATTATTGTGTGAAGAGTATGGCAGATTACATTAAACACTGCTACTCTATACAGAAGTGCGATGGCTGTCTCGGGGTAAAACTTTCAACAAGGCTATTTGAACTTAGAGCCGAGTTACTAACGTTCCAGGCCTGTAACAAAATTAACTGCCTTCAAAAGAAAATTAGATTTTTGGATAATTTGCGTTGGTAAGAGAGAAATAGAAATCTTTACCTCACTCAGATACAAGGATGGACTTATTGTTCAAAACGAAACCTCTGAACGATTTTTGCATATCCAATGGTTGGCAAAATGGCTTTGAAAACTAAGATTTCAAACATCGACATTTCAGCATAGTCCTGTGCTGTCACACTAATAATTTTCAATTGACATCGTATAGAGTCTAGCCATACTTTAAGTGTGTTCCGCGGAACCCTAGAGTTCCGTAAATACTTTTTAGGATTCCGCGAGAATCAAAACACTTCTCTTTGGTCGAACGTTTTAATGCGGCGTATCACGAGGCGCAGCCGAACTTAGTCGCCACCCACAACCAATATTTGTCAGCGCGCAGTCCTTTTGATAAAACCGCTTCTGAGATTAGACGCTATAGTTGTAAACAATCGACTTTCCGCTCTACCTTCAAACCATAAAGTCGAGATTGTTTTCACCGCATTTTTGTACGTCTATTTTTATTTCGGCTTTTTATTTATCAAAGGTGCCGACTCGAGTATTTTTGAGAATGACACTCAGTCAGTCGGCTATTTGTACTTAGAGCCGAGTTACTAACGTCCCAGGCCTGTAACAAAATTAACTGCCTTCAAAAGAAAATTAGATTTTTGGATAATTTGCGTTGGTAAGAGAGAAATAGAAATCTTTACCTCACTCTGATACAAGGATGGACTTATTGTTCAAAACGAAACCTCTGAACGATTTTTGCATATCCAATGGTTGGCAAAATGGCTCTGAATATTCTTCTCCCGTTCCCAATAACATATTTGTGCGAAACAGGATTATCAACCTATGCAGCCACTAAAACAAAATACCCCAATTAACTGGATGCCGAATCTGATATGCGACTTCCACTATCTTCTTATCTTCTATCAAACCTGATTTCAACCATTTGATGAAAAATAAAAAATAAAGTTTCATAGTTAGATTTTTTCTTTTTAATATCTTCTATTATTATACTTGTTATGTAGTATAGTAAGTAATAAGTGGTAACTGGTACATTGTACTTTTATTATGCTTATTAATAAAGAATACACGTTTAAAAACTATTGTTTTATTGTAGGATTCCGTCAAGTATGTAGCTTTCCAACTAAACTAAATACACTTCCAAACTTTGGTATTATTGGTGCATTCAGAAAATCGCAAAGAGTGGTGGTTGTTGTCAACCAAATGTAAAGGTAATTAAGCTCTTTAATATTGTTAGGTGGAGTTGCTCAAAAACAAATATGAGTAAAATTTATTACATGTTTTATTACAAGCACGTTTTATCAGAAAACTCCAATTAACGTGATGCTTCTTTCCCCTGCGGTTGAGCTAAACGATGAAATGGTACTTTATAATATTTAGAAAACCGTTTTCTATTTATTAGTCAGGCTGAGCGCAAACGGAATTCGTTCGCTTCTTGCTTAGTACGTGTTCGAAATCACAAAGACTATTTACTTACCTGCTGCAATGATGTGAAAAACGCACGGCACACGTTGCGATCCTATTTTATTTGATGCATAACAAAGGAGCGTTCCGTAATCGAGTTCCGTTATTGGTGTATAGGATACGATGCTGGAAGTGCCCAATCGCGTGATGTGAGTTTGTGCTACGTCAGAACTGTCGGCGGAATTGTTGAATGTCCACCGGAAATGAACGTCGGGAGGATTAGCGTCCACTTGACACTTAATTTGGGCCCTTTCTTGTTTCGCTACTCCGTAGATTTTCGGTTGGTTGGGTTTGCACGTAGGCGAATCTGAAAGTGAAATGTCTTGTATTATTATAAGCCTGTTTAAATTATGATATGCAAGCTTAGGGAATTCACGGCCTGTTTGCGAATTTTATTAAAGATATCTAAATATTAAGGCATACATTTACCAGAAGGTATCCAAAAGCACAGTTCTTGCTACTGTTTTTTTAGAACGCAGATGTGCTAAAAATTGTAAAAGCAATATGATAGATCATAAATACTCTCTTCGAGGTGTCATTCTTTTGTACGCAAGACAATATATAAAATATATATTGTTTCTGGTTAGCGAACCTTCATCAGTTGCGCTTCCCACAATTGAATGTCTTCTCGAACACTTCTTTATGTATTTGATACATTTAGTTAAATTTGAAGACCGAGATTTAAAGACCAACGACTAGGATTTTCGGGGAAACTAGCACATAGAGGTTCCGAATCTGGAGCCGTTCCATGTAATTGATGTTACCCGCAATTCCTAGGTTAGAATGTCACGATGAAATTTTCAGGTTAACTTCACGTGTCAGAGATATTAAATACTCTCTTCGAGGTGTCATTCTTTTGTACGCAAGACAATATATATATATATATATATATATATATATATATATATATATTGTTTCTGGTTAGGGCACCTTCATCATTTGCGCTTCCCACAATTAAATGTCCTCTCGAACACTTCTTTATGTGTTTGATATATTTCGTTAAATTTCATGGAACGGCTCCAGATTCGGAACCTCTATGTGCTAGTTTCCCCGAAAATCATAGATGTCGGTCTTTACATCTCGCGTCTGCAAATTTCACGAAATGTATCAAATACATAAAGAAGTGTTCGAGAGGACATTTAATTGTGGTAAGTGCAACTGATGAGGTTCCCTAACCAGAAACAATATATATATATATATATATATATATATATATATATATATATTATATATATATATGTATATATATATATGATTGATTGCGTACAAAAGAATGACACCTCGAAGAGAGTATTCAATATCTCTGACAAGTGAAGTTAACCTGAAAATTTCATCGTGACATTCTAACCTAGGAATTGCGGGTAACAGCAATTATATGGAACGGCTCCAGATTCGGAACCTCTATGTGCTAGTTTCCTCGAAAATCCTATATGTCGGTCTTTACATCTCGTGTCTTCAAATGACAGATCATATTTCTGTTTATTTTGAAATTATAATGTTGCAAATAAGTAAGTGCTATTTCGAGAAAACGCAAAATAAGAAAAGAATAGAGAGATCGGAAAGTGAAACATGGATAAAGAATATAGTAGTAAAAATTCTGCAAATAAACACAGAAGACAACAAAATTGTGAAAGATAATGCGACGGTCTTTATAGAGGACATAAAATAGGAGCAGAAACTTGCGCCATGGGATTACGTAGCGGCGAATGAATGCACAATAAACGAAAATTAATTTAAGTAAGTTCAGGCGAAAAAAATGTCCCCCAGGCCATCTTCGTAGGTGATAGAAAACCAAAACCCATCACGAAAGTCGCTTTTAACAATAAAACAAAAATATGCACTTTTGATTTCACTTGTAATGTGAAAATTATTGGATGTGAGTATTTTCACATTTAAAATTTTGGAAAAACCGCTAAAACTCAACATTTTTGAATACAATATATAACTTAGACACTCCTAAGAATTTTTCACCTTCTAACCTGCCATTAGTGTCAGCGATTCTGCTAGCTTTATCATTAAGATAGAAGAATTTAAAAAATTCAGTTTTGGCAATGCATTATTTTTTCATAGCTTTTCACAATTTTTCACCACACTAATAAATAATGTTTCACCCCTTAGTTACCTCTAATGGTAGCGATTCTGTTAGTTGAAATATTAAGCTAGCAAACCGTAAATAATTCCATCTTTTTTCACTTATTTTTACCAGCTTAATAATTTTGCAATTCTAAGCCATCAGTCGAGGAAGTGAATTTTTTAGAAAAAAAAAGAACATTCGAAGAAATCAATCATAATTTTTGGGATCTACACCTTAAGTTAGTCTTCTAGATTAAACATTATGCTAGCAGAATTCCACAAAATTCAATTTTAGCGATGTCATACTTTTCCACCTTGTTAATAAAATTCGACAAAATTCCTTTGCTATGCCATATGATTTTACACACATATTACTAATAAATAACCCCATTTCTAATCTGTTTCAGCTCTTCGATCCGAGCTTCATTCTCGACTATTTTCTCTTCCAGCTTTTCTGAATTTTTCTGTACCATGCTTTTCAAATTTTCTTCAAAGGATTTAGAATTTTCCAGTAATTGGATTTCTAAGGATTCCTTTAAAGTTTTCTAGCAATATGTATTCTGGGTTTTAGAATTTTCCACTAATTTATCTTCTAGGGTTTTAAAATTTAATTAATAAAGTATTGCTTGTAGGATACCTTATAAATTTAATTTTCTTCCATTTTTTAATAGCATTCTCATGTCCCCATTACCAGAAACTTCAAAAAATTCGGAATTATTACCTTAATTTATTAGGGCATCTCGTAACCGTTGTATTAATTAACTTTTCTTCCCACTTATTTCTAAATCCCTTTCTTCAAATTCTTTTTTAAATCCGCCACTTTCAACTGGTCCAAACTCACCGCTTTAAACATTGTTAGTCTTTTTTTTTACACTTCTAAAGTTCCACAAAGGCACCTACATCTATCACCACTGTAATTTATTTTCACTACTTTAATTTATATTCACAGAACTATTTACAATTTATCTTAACTATACGGCAGTCGAATACTGAATGAATGCTTCCGTCAGTTCTCTATCTCTATTTATATATTACTTCTCGGAATTCTCCAGAACGTCAAAGAGTCGCCGGGGGATTTCCTTCATGGACTAGATTCTTTGAGACCTTCATCAAAGCAAGTCACAGACCTCGATGCGCCAGACGAACAACATTTCGAATTCTCTGAAATATCCGATGAATGCCACTTCCACGAATTATCGGATCAATTCTTGTCACAATAATTATTATGCCAAAAAAAGAAAATCTGACCTCTATAGCTCTGAGTTCTAATAATATGTTTTAACTAACTAACTAATGTTTGCAAGCTTTCTGATAGCTAATAAACTGGTAATAACATATATTCTCACAACTATTTACAATTTATCTTGAACACCTGTTGTTTACTAAACTGCGATCTTATACTGAATGAATCCTTTCGCCGAATTTTCTAGAAGGTTTCTCGATGAATATTCATAGCGTCAGCGTTATTTTGGATTCCAGAAAATATCGGATGAATACCGACTCCACGAAATATCGGATGATTTCCCGTCACAATAATGTATAGCACTAAACCTTTGTATTTTGAAATACACTCTAATAATGTTCTAATTAGCGGGAATTACCAGATTTTTGTCAACAGCAAACTTGTCTATATAATATTTTTTGATATTATTAGGTTGTTTTGCTATTACGCAAAACTTGTTGCGTAGTGCACATTAATTCCCTAAAGTTTTCTTGAGTGAGATCATTGTTGCTTAAATGGGATGTCTTTACAATTAGCTTAAAATTTTCCCGGCGTCAAATTAATCCTCGTAAAAAGCCTATTTTGGGAGTCCTAGTAAGTTAGACTGAGGAAGATACCACAATTACAGTTTAAGTTTGCCGTTTAATAGCATTTTCCTTATTAGCTACCCCGGGCTACCCTCATTTTCAATTTATTTGATGAAATACTACTAAGACCGTCATTTCAATTTTTCCGGTGGGGTTATTATTTCAAATAACATTTACTTGTTTATTAATCGTTGAATGTATAGTGGAATATATTAAATATTAATCGTTTCTATTTATGCTATTTGGAAACTATATTATTTATTATTTAATTTACAGAGATATTATTTTTATGTAATTCTGGAATGTACTATTTGTTGAGCATCATTTATCTACTAATGTTACGTAACCGAATTATGACAAATAAAGCAACTCGTGCGACGAATTGCCATTCGTTTCTTAACGCTCGTGCTGATTAGTTATCACTGATTAATAAAAGATTGAAAATAACTACGTCAAACCAAGAATTTTTGGTTTACTGGCTAGCTTATAAAATAACAATATTATATCAAAACCGAGATTCACAATTGTTCATGTGTGTACCCTTTATAGATATTAGAACGTTTTTGAGTATCTACAAAAAATAGTGATAGAAGAAAATTAAAGCATAAATCTCATATATATATATATATATATATATATATATATATATATATAATACCTACTTTTAGTACAAAGCTTCTTTCTTAAATTCGAAATTTCATTTCATTTCAAGTGTGCTATGTATATTTCTTGAGATGATTACTTTAAAAAACCCTCTCATTTACCTAACAGAAAATAATTTAATTTCTATGAATTATTTACTTTAATTATGTTAATAAGTGTGTAGATTCATGAGGTACTCAAAATCTGGTGCCATAAAAAAAGATTCTAACCAAACCAAAATTGGTTATATATAACTAGTGAAATCTAAATGTATATTATCCAAAACTCATATCCCATTTTCACACTTTACGTAAAGTAAAATAATTCTAGCGTGGTTATGTTCTTTACGTTTATTTCAAATTTCGTATGAAATATATAAGTGCAAGTTATCTGGGTTATGAGGAAACTCTATGGAGGTTAAATTACCTGCAAATTTAGCTACACTGTTAATTTTTGTTTGATGAAATGAAATACAAAAGTATTTTACGTGGAAGGTAAATTTCGGCTCACTCTGTACGGTTGGTCGTATTGTATACCTCCGCACAAACAATGGTTTGCAGGAGGGCTCCTATTGTAGTACAATTTATATATAAAAGATAGTGTTGCAAAACAATGTTCCAGTACGAGTTTTTTTGGGTTTGCTCATAGTTCTTACTTAATACTATAAAAACATTAAGTGATTTATGGTCACCTCACTGACCTACATAATATAAATAAAATTGCTTATGCTATAACTTGATATTGTGATGATGCAGTATTCGCTTATTTTCAGCCACGTAATTTAATATTGTTTAATCATCTTTGTGCATATTGTTTTGTTATTCTAAAGTTATTCTGATATGAACATTAAAACAGTTAAGACGTATTCTTGTATCTTTAATTATATTCAATTATTTTAACTATGAAAGTAGACTTTGTTCTTAGTATAAAATAAAGTTTTTTAAAAACTAAATATTTGTGAAAACAAATATAAGTGGCGCAGTCCTTCAGATTTCGTTTTTGGGGCACGAAAACGAAAATTTCGGCGAATTCACAGAGAATCCCGCAGCTCCAACCACGAAGAAACCACGCAACCAGGGCAGGCAGAAGCTGAGTACAGTATCCATTGTGGACAACTACTTTGCAGATCCAGGCCAGACAAACAAGGCGTAGATGTTTTGGTAAGTCTTTCAAAAGTTCATGTCAGAATCCTCACCTATTTCATCCACACGGGAAAATAATAGTGAGTTTAGCGAATTAGATAAAGACATTTCACAATATTTCAATAAATTTTGTCGTATTTCTAATAAAGAGAATAAAATAAAAATGTCAGTACCAGTATTAGACATAAAAAATTTGTCAATAATACCATCATTCAATGGTAATCCAAACAAATTACATAGATTTATAAGTGCTTCCGAATCCATATTAACCCATTACTATGATAGGCAGGACACTGCTAGTTTTCAAAATACATTGTTGTTAAATGGTATCCTAAATAAATTAGAAGGAAGAGCTGAAGAAGTTGTGGGCATTACAGGTGCCACAAGTTGGGTAGACATTAAGAACACTCTGATAACCAATTTTGGAGATCAGCGTGACGAAAATTGTTTAAACCTAGATTTAGTAAACATGAAACAAAAGAATAGTGAAACTCCAAATCAATTCCATGAACGAATAATTCATTTATTAAACACTATATGTAACTATATTGATTTACATAGTCCAAACGATCATGAAAAATTATTCAAAAGGACTTCTTTACTAAACAAGCCCTTAAGTCATTTTTATCAGGGTTACGTGAACCTTTAGGCCCTATTATCAGAGCCATGAGACCCACTACCATTGCACAGGCTATGCAATTTATCTCTGAAGAGAACAATATAAAGTACTACCAACATTCAAACATAGTAGTACCAAAACCTCAAAATAGGTTCCCTCAAATCCAAAACAACCCTAATTATAATTTTCCAAGATTTCAGCCGATCCAGGCAAGGCCATTGATGCCTACTCCCCAAAATCAAGTAACACCATTTTTCAATCAACCTCCACAAGTATCGAATCAATTTCCAACAGGCCCAGTTCATATTAGACCACACCCGAATCCACCAAAACAAAAATTCTTTACAAACACCCAAGTTTTTGGAAAACCACAAAATGTGTGGAAACCAAAAAAGTTTAATGTACCCTTACAAAGACCGACACCAATGAGCGTATGTGCTAGTACGTCTAACACAAGAAACATACAACCGCGACCTCAATTCAATAATAACCGCGATCACTTCGCTAACCGTGGTAATAACAGACCCGATATTATCATAGAGGAAGTTTTTAACACAGAATTTGAAGAAAATTCCCAAATATAGTAAATGAAATACCAGACACGACTCAAAATGAAAATAACTATGATTTTGATGATTATCTAGAAGATGATCAAATTTTCACGATGTCTCGACTCAAGACGAAACAACTTAATTGAATTTCACTTATCAACGGACAAGAAAGAATTGCCTTATATCAAAATTGCCAACCCACCATTAAAACTACTAATTGACACAGGATCAACTAAATCCTTTATCTCCCCAGAAATTGCTTCAAAATATTATCCTAATAAAATATCACATGATCCTTTCGTTGTTTCAACAGTTTTTCAATCGTCAACTCACGATTACTCTGCTGAAATTCCCATTTTCCGCGAATTTAATACCAAAAATAACTTGAATTTCTATCTGTTCAAATTTCATAATATATTTGATGGTCTTATCGGACTAGACAATCTTAAATTATTAAATGCTCAATAGATTTTGCAAATGCTAAACTTTTTACCCCTAATTGTGCAATTCCAATTTTTTACCAACAGTCAAATCAAAAATTACTTTTCAAATTAACTCTCCACCCACACAGTCGGTTAATCACGAAAATTCCAGTCGACAAACAAAATGGAGACGTTATCATCCCTCACCAGACAATTCACAATTGCGAAATTCCTGAAACACTTTCAAAATCTGAAAATGGAATGGCTTTAGTTGAAATTCTCAACAAAACTGAAAAAGACATAACTTTCACCCTTACGGAACCAATTCGAACCATTACTTTTACAGAAAATAATTATGAAATCTACAATATTGACTTTGACTCAAATCCAAAAAATGTTCAAAACCTAATGTAGATAAACTAATACGAACTTCTCATATGAACGAAGAAGAAAAACGTGAAATACTCAAAATATGCCGAAAATATTCTGACATATTTTACACGGAGAACCAACCATTAACTTTCACGAACCAAATTAAACACTCAATAAAAACTAAAGACGAAATCCCGATTTATACTAAATCCTATCGGTATCCTTTTATTCATAAACAGGAAGTGCAAAAACAAGTAAAATCAATGCTAGACCAAGGGATAATAAGACATAGTGATTCACCATGGTCCTCACCGATTTGGATTGTCCCGAAAAACAGATGCATCAGGAAAAAAAATGGCGCATAGTGGTTGACTTTAGAAAATTGAATGAAAAAACCATCGATGACCGATACCCGCTACCGAATATCACCGATGTTTTAGACAAACTAGGACGTTGTAATTACTTCACAACACTAGATTTGGCAAGTGGATTTCACCAGATTGAGATGGATCCACAGGACATCCCAAAAACCGCGTTTAACGTTGAAAACGGACATTACGAGTACATCCGAATGCCCTTTGGACTGAAAAATGCTCCGGCAACATTTCAGAGAGTGATGGATAATGTACTAAGAGGAATCCAAAATGAATTTTGTTTATGCTATCTTGATGATATAATAATCATGTCAGCCTCATTACAAGACACTTAGTTCATTTAACAAAAATTTTTCAGAGACTTCGCGAGACGAAATTTAAAATTCAGTTAGACAAATCAGAATTCTTAAAAAAAGAAGTGGCATATTTAGGTCATGTTGTCACTCCGGACGGTGTAAAGCCAAATCCCGAAAAAATTAACGCAATAAAAAAATACCCTATCCCAAAAACAACTAAAGAAATAAAAGCATTCTTAGGTTTGCTAGGCTATTACAGGAAATTTATAAAAGACTTTGCAAAATTGACAAAACCATTAACTTCATGCTTAAAGAAAAATGCAAAAATTATTCATAATTCCGAATTCGTAAATTGTTTTGAAAACTGTAAGCAAATATTATCAAATGAACCAATATTACAGTATCCCGATTTTTCTAAACCCTTTAATCTAACGACAGATGCAAGTAATGTTAGCATCGCAGGAATATTATCACAAGGTCCAGTAGGAAGTGATAAACCTATAGCCTATATTTCCAGAACCTTAAATGAATCGGAACAAAATTATAGTACCATTGAAAAGGAATTATTAGCAATAGTATGGTCAGTTACCAAGCTGAGATGTTACCTTTACGGAAGAAAGTTCACAGTTTTTTGTGATCACATGCCTTTGAAATGGCTTATGTCATTAAAAAGAGCCCAAATTCCAGACTCATACGTTGGCGTCTAAAATTGGAAGAATTCGATTACGAGATACAATACAAGAAATTTCAAGGAAACTTAGAAGAAGAAGAGGAAGGAAATCGTGAAAAATCAGATTCCAATTCGAGCGTTCAATTAATAATTTCCGACTCTGAAGAAACCTTATCAGCGGAAGAAGAAGTAGATGAAGATAATGGAACAGTTCATACAAGTATGGAAAACCCCATTCAAGAAATGCCAATAACAGAAAGATGCCTCAATTCTTTTGATCATCAAATAAAAATTAATTTTGTACTACACTCTCCTGCAAAACCAAAATTGCAACAATGTTTCCAAAACAAAAAAAAAACTTTACGCTCAACTATCAACTTCAAACTTAGAAAATGACGTAATACAATTATTTAAAAATTATATTGATCCCAAATTTACTTATGCTATATATTTTGCTAACCAAACTTATATACCCCAAATAACTGAAATTTTGAGGAAAACTTTCAAAAGTAATGCTTATAAATTAATTAAATCAAACATAATACTTCAAGACATAGATGATGAAATTCATCAACAAGAACTAATAAAAAGAAATCACGAAAGTACAGCAAATCACCGAGGAATTTTAGAAACTGAAACAAGAATCAAGAGAGCTTATTATTGGCCCAAATTAAAACAAGATGTAACAAGATATATTAATGTTTGCGAAATTTGCCAAACTAATAAATATGATAGAAATCCACCTAATCAAAAGTTAATGATAACTCCAACACCCTCAAAACCCTTTGAGATAATACATGCCGATACATTCCAAGTACAATCTCAAAAATTCTTGACTATAATCGACACCTTTTCAAAATACGCACAAGCTTATCCTTTAACTAATCCCTCAGGACTAGAAATTGTAAAATCTTTTGTAATATTTATGTCACACCATGGTTTACCCCATATTATAATTACAGACCAAGGAACTGAATTTAAAAATACAGTTGTTCAAGAATTTTTTAAAACCGATAAAGTGAAAATGCACTTTACCACAGTGAACAACCCCCAATCAAATGGAGCTATAGAAAGACTACATTCAATCCTCATCGAACAACTAAATATTATTAAAGCCCAAAATAACAACAAACTTGACATTTTAAATCATATGCCTCAAGCAATTCTAGCTTATAATAATACAATTCATTCCGTAACGAAACAAAAACCAATTGACATAATAAATGGACATCTTGATACTAAAGACCCTTTTGACTTAGATCTTAATCATCAATTAATGTCTAACTACATTCAAGAACACAGAGACTTAACAAAAGAAATCTATAGACAATTAAACGAGAAATTAATATCAAGTAAAGAAAAAACAATTACTTATCATAACAAAAACAGACAAGAACCCTTAACTTATCCACGTGATACAGATGTTTATAAAAAACTGACTACCACCAGTAGAAGCAAAGTAAATCCCAAATTTTCAAAAGAAAAAGTTCTAGAAAATGAACAAATAAAGTCCGAACTAAAAGTAAAGTCCTCCATAAACAAAACTTGAAGAGACCAAAAAGTAACACTGATACTCTTTTACAGGACACTCCAGACCCTCCTGACCCTCCTGATCCTAGTTCCACAAGAACTGATCACTCAGAAAATAACGATTAATGATTTAAAAAATAACCCTGGCATAATACCACACAAACTAGGTCATGCCAAAGTTAATGCTCAAACGCACACGTTTATACACTATTTAAACCTTGAACCCTTAAAAAACGAAATTGAATATTTTATTGAAATTGATAAAAATCTAACACAAGTAATTTCAGAAGGTTTAAGCCACCCTTACTTTTGGGAACTTGATAATTTCTTAAAAGCCTTCTCTTACCAATTAATAGCGGTAAAAAAAAAATTTAATTCAATCTTTCCGTCAACTAGAATAAAAAGAGGATTGATAAATGCTTTAGGCGGAATAATAAAATCAATCACAGGTAATTTGGATGCTGAAGATGCAGCCCACTACGATCAAGCAATCCTTGATTTGGAAAACAATCAACAAGAAATTGTTCAAACATTAAATAGGCAAGTATCCTTGACAACTGAAATAATAAATAATTTTAATAAAACTGTTACCCTCATAAAAAATAATCAACAAGTAATTTTAGAAGGTCTTAATAAAATACGATCGGAGTTCAATAAATTTATTTTTGAATTAAATGATTATTTGGAAACAAGAAATGTTATAGATCAATTAAATCTATCTTTAAATGTAATTTTGCAAATCTTATCAGATATTGAAAATGCAATTGCTTTTGCAAGACTTGGAACCTTTCACAGCAGTATTTTGAAAATTAACGAGTTCGAATCAATGATACAATCAATAATTAAATATTATGGTATTGATAGTTTAATTTTTGACTCAACAGAAGAAAATTTATATAAATATTATGACTTGCTAAAAATAGAAGCATATTATTAGGGAACAAGAATAAATTTTGTTATTCATTTTCCAATTGTTTTCCCCGAAACTTACACCTACTACCACCTATACTCGGTTCCAACCCAAAACTCCACGATAATCATTCCCAGAAACACCTTTCTGATCATGAATGAAGATTACTTCCAATACACATCCTTGCCTTGTGCAAAACTACACCCAGGATACTACTGTCCAGAAGGAAATCTAATAAATGGAAGACAGGAAGAAGATTGTATCTTCCAGTTGCTGAAACTCGAGAGCACCCCAAAAACCTGCAACCCTCTACCAGTGAAAATATCTAAAATATAATCCAACAAATGGACGATGCCAATTATATAGCAATCATCCCTAATCAGACGAAATTAGAAACTGATTGTGGAGAATCAGACATCACCACGCTACAGGGAAATTATTTGATACAACTCCCGTTCAAATGCAAATTCAAAACCTCAGATCAAACTTTTATCAATGAGAAACAAATCTCTGTTGATACGCCCATGATGCTAACAAAAATCCAGATTCTACCACATCAAACTCTACAACAAGAAAATGAAATCAAGATTGAAGAACCACAACTTGATAAAATCCATGAACTTCAAGCAAAACAGAAATTAATAAAAAGAAGTTCAACTTCAACCCGTTGGACAAACGAGCCCTCATTATTGGTCAATTCCAACATGGTTTATCATATTAACTGTAGGAATTGTAGTCGCCTACAGGTACTTTAAGAGAAGACAACAGAGACGAACCCCAACGTCCACAGACGAGCAGCCAGCAGCAGCTCCAGCATTTTTCAACCCTTGAAAAATGTCTTCGAGGGGAGTATTTATGGTCACCTCACTGACCTACATAATATAAATAAAATTGCTTATGCTATAACTTGATATTGTGATGATGCAGTATTCGCTTATTTTCAGCCACGTAATTTAATATTGTTTAATCATCTTTGTGCATATTGTTTTGTTATTCTAAAGTTATTCTGATATGAACATTAAAACAGTTAAGACGTATTCTTGTATCTTTAATTATATTCAATTATTTTAACTTTGAAAGTAGACTTTGTTCTTAGTATAAAATAAAGTTTTTTAAAAAACTAAATATTTGTGCAAACAAATATAAGTAGTGTAATGTGAAACGAAAATTAAGAAATTATTTACAAGCAACTAAGTATGTATGTTAAAAAAAGCATCATCTTCATCATCAGCATATATATTATGGTATCATTGATGATTTTACTTTGAATAATTTTTTTTGAAATACCATTACATTGATTGTTTCAATATTTTTTAAATATCAAACTGTTTGGAATATCTATCATTGAATTGTTTGATTTATTTTTATTTTAAATTGTTAATTTGAAACGAAACCATTTTATTATAAATGAAATTCAAATCAAAGTATTACCATTATCAAAAATTTATAAAGAAATTATTATAAAACAACAAATTACTGTTAATGAACACTAATTAAATTATTTATGAAAGAACTTTATCAATATCTACCTTAGAAATCAGTATTACTATTTATGAAATGTGGAGTTGTGAACAAAAATGTTTGTCTTTGATATAATGAATTCCCTTTCATATTTGGTAGTCACTCAGTGTAGTTCAATTTTAATTATTGAACCTTATACTATTTGATATATTTATGTTCTGAGAGGCTGAATTTAATAAATACTCGACGTTTCGACTCCTGCTTTGAAGACTCCAAATAATTAGAAACATTTAAAATAAAAACAAATAACATTTTTGTATACCATGTCAGTCTGAACGCCATCTATAAAAATAAATCTAAGTGATGAATCCCATGCAAAATTGCCAAATATTGTTTTTCTTCTTCTTCCTATTTGTTTTACGTTTAAAGTTCCGCTGTATTAAAAGGAAGACAACAACAAATATACAAATCCGTCAAATGGATACAAATATCAATGGATTTTATGTATTAAACTACTCTAACCATTGAGAAAATGAATAACTACTCAAAGTATGAAGCCATTGTGGCTTAAATAATCACATGCAACAGAAATGTGAGTAACAAATAATTACTGATTGATGGACTGAATTTTAAATTGTGTTTCGCATAGTGTATATAACAACAAAAAAATATTTTGTATATTAGATATGTGTTTCACATAGAGATTACGAATATAAGCTGTAAATTTTCAACTGATACATTAAATTTTAAATATGTTAATTATTACAGTAAAATAATGCAAAAAAAAACACACTAAGGACATATATGTACGTCTTTTTTTTCTTGTCTTATGTATTAGAAGAAAAAATAACAAAAGATGTATGAAAGGATTATAGAGCTATACTCTTTTACAACAAAAAATTACTATCATTTAAAGTTTTATATAATACTAGCCGTTACCCGCGGTTTCACCCGCGTACGGAATGTTCAAGCCTTCCCAAAAAGAAATAACTTATGAAACATATGGGTTATCCTATATAAAAAATTTTTTCTAACTTGTTTGAACCACCCTACTTAATATATTTCACCAAAACTGCAAGTATTTATGGGCCGCCCTATATAACTATTTTATTTCACATTTTTTGAATCACCGTGAATAACTGTAACTCTACTTCACCCTATATTGCAACCATCCTGTATATGCTGCTGTTTTATAATTTTTTGAACACCTGACTATAACTTTTCTCTACCCTATATTTCAGCTATGCAACTGCTTATGGTGTACCCTGTATAACAATTATTACTTATATTTTTTTAACCACCTTTTAAAGTAAAATTTCTCTTTACTCTATATATTAATCAACCTTTATATGAGCATTTTCTAACATTGTGTTACACACTCTAAAACTATATTCTTGCTTCTCCCCATATTTCAGATATTCCACATAGTAGAATGCAACTGTTTATGGTCTACCATATATAACATTTTCTTTTAAACTTTTTCGTTCCATCCTAATGGAAATGATGTGGAACCTTTCGTGAGTCACAAATATAAAAACAGTTTTGCACCCTAACACCAAACTTTTATTTAAACCCTCACCCAAACTGCAACTGCTTATTGGCCACCCTATATAACAATTTTATTAAAAAAAATATTTTTAACCGCTTTGTATATTTACATCTACTTCCATCTACATTAAAACCATCTTGTATACACCGCTGTCAATTTGTCAAACATTGCAACTTATTTTTGAGCCACCCTGTATAACCATAATTTTACTCTACAAAATATTTCAACCACCCTGTATGTGCATCTGCTAAGGTGCAACCAAATATAAAATTTTTAAATACTTCTAATCACACTGTATGAACTATAATTTTACTTCGATCCATGTTTCAGATATTGCAGATATGCAACAGCTCATGTTCTATCCTACAAAAAATATATCCAACCTGTTTGACTATAAATCTACTCCACCCGCTATTTCAATCACCTTGTAATTGCTTATCGGCCACCCAGTATAATATTTTTCCTACCACCCTGTATAACTATAAATCCACCAATGCCAAATATATTTCACCACAACGGCAACTGCTTATGGGGCACCGAAAATAACAATTTTGTTCAACATGTTTTTGAATCACCTAGAATGTATTACAACTACACTGTATACGCTACTGCTTATTGGTCAACCAATATAACATTTTTTAAATAATTATCATAACACTTCTTCACCCTATGTTTCAACTCTCCTATCATTGCAACTTATGAACTATGCTATTTCACATTTTTTCCTTATATTTTTTCAAGATATCTCTCCGTACTTCATTTAAACCACCCTTCATTTACAACTTTTTCTAACCTTGTTTGAATGACACTGTATAACTATATGCCACCATACTTCAGGTACTCTATATATGCAAGTGCTATGTAACAAAATTTTTCTAAATTTTTACCCACCCTGTATAATTCTAACTGTAAGCCACAACAACCTTTTATATGCAACTACTTATTTTCCACCAAATATAACATTTTTGTACGCCGTGAATCCTTAGAATCCTACCCCACCCTATATTTCAACCATCCGGTAAATGGAACAGCTTGTAGATCAAACCATTACTTTAAAATATTTTTAAACCCACCTGTATAGCTGTAATTATACTCTACATATTTCAACCATCCTATATATATATATATATATATATATATATATATATATATATATATATATACCTGTGGATATAAGTTTTTAACCACAACATAAACTATAATTCCACTCCATCTTATATTTCAAATACCTGCTTCTAACATTTCTTTAACCCATTTCATAACTATAGTATCTTATGAACATAATTCAAAGATCCTAACTGCTTATCTAAGACATTTTTTAAGTTTTTTTATTCACTGTATTAATATTCTACCCTTTTTCAACCACTTGGTATATGGAACTGTTTATGGCCCCCTCAATATAATTTTTTGGACCACCCCGTATAACTAATTGCACTCCCCCTTATTTCCACTACATCGTATATATCCAACTGCTTATACAAAATATAATTTTTAGATTTTTTAAATCCATGTAATTCTACTCCGTGTAAGTTTCCTATATACAGAACACCCTGTAAAATTACGCTTGATATATGTTTATTTTTGTTAAATCGAAATATGTTACATTTGCACATTCCGAATTTTGAATAAAAGCTAAGCTGATGCCAGTATCTAATATTTTGTGCGTGCGGTGGAACCAATTGAGTAATTGAATTAGCCAACATGTTACAAGTTTTTTCGCTATATCTACCGTTTCTGTCAATTTAGAGAGATAAAATATCCACCAGATTTTAAGTCAAACTATAAGCTTCGCAACAAAAAAAGATTCAGCAAAATCAGTTAAGTAGTTCTTAAGTGATGCCCGAACAAACAAACAAACAAACAAACAAACAAACAAACAAACAAACAAACAACCAAACAAACAAACAAACAAACAAACACACAGACAAACTTACAATTTTATAATAGTATAGATGATTGAATTTCGATCATTGGGAGACCAGAATAAATATATTGGAACTTTTTCGAATAATTTTAGTTGTTTAGATCTAGAAACCATCACGAATATTTGCCATTTAAGTAGTTAGTTATCGATATAAATATTTTGAATTGATTAAAAGTCATTTGAGTCACAGAGTGGGATTAATTTGAAAGGACAAAAGTATAACAAGCGAACCTTCGGAGGAATTATAAGTGAACGATTATTTTCAACATTTTCTTTACTATGCAGAATAAAATGCATATTTAAATACCGTAAGCCAACCAAAATGCCAATTGGGGAAAAATATTAAAAACTGTAAATAGTAACCGAGTTTTACAGATTCCAGAAAAACAACTAAACAGTACAATGTATATGTACCCTACTGATTATAAAGAAATTCAGGAAATTATATCAACATTAAAAAATAACGCAGCCCCAGGGATTGACAAAATTTCCGCTAAAATTATTAAATTTTTAAGAGACTTTATTAGTAAACCCCTATCACATATAATAAATATTATATTTGAAACTACATTAGTACCTTATCAATTTAAAAAAAGTTGTGTAACGCCAATTTACAAAAGTGGAAAAAAAGAAGAAATGACTAACTATCGCCCTAATTAACAACTTCTCAAAAATATTTGAAAAATGTGTGAATAGTCGGCTCCTATCTTTTATACAAAAACACGAAATATTATCTACTAATCAATTTGGCTCTCAAAAAAAAAAAAAAAATTGGCACAGAGCAACCTTTGGAAATCCTAACAACCCAAATTCTTAATAGTTTCAATGAAAACAAACAAAAAATTGCTATTTTTATAGATCTACAAAAAGCTTTTGACACTGTTTCGCATATAAGATTACTTAAAAAGCTTGAAAAAATTGGTATAAGGGGTAATGTGTATCAATTGCTAAAAAATTATCTGTTAGACAGATCACAACAGGTTAAAGTAGGTCAAGAATATAGCGATAAAAAAAACCATTAAAACAGGGGTGCCACAGGGCTCTACATTTTTCCTTATATTTATAAATGACCTTCTAAACTATAACAAGTGTAACATTTTATCATATGCTGATGACACCGTGTTGTAATGTGAAGGTAAATCATGGCAAGAAGTCTGGCAAATTGCTCAACAGGCACTCAATGATGTTAAGATCTGGCTTGACAGTAACCTTAAGCCTAAATATAACTAAATCTAAGTACATTGTATTTGCACCTAACGTGTCGGGACTAAGGGAAAATTTGGGGCCCCTGATGATTGAAGGAACACAAGAAAATGTAGCCAGAACTAACCACATAAAATACCTTGGGGTAATCATTGATCAACATCTTAAGTGGATTGTATACATTGACTACGTATCCAACAGAATAAAAAAACTTACTTATAAATTCTATATGTTGCGTAACATACTCAACAAAAACTCCAATCCATACTAAACTATGGATTTTATCAAAATTACAGGTTACACAGAATTATATCCTAAGAACAATGTTTAAATTAAAAAGTTGTGACAGTGTAAAAAGTATTTTTATCAACGAATCTCTTTTAAATATTAAAGGTCTTTATATGCTTTCTGCTCTTAAGTTTATTCACAAACATACAGGTTTAAAAAAAATTAGTCATCCTTATTCTACCAGAAGCAAATTACTAGAAATGTATTCTCACAACCGTTACTCCAAAGCTATGTGTCAAAAAATATATATTTTAATGGAATTAATTTATATAATGTACTTCCTCGTGAATTCAAAAATCTTTGTTTTTATAAATTTAAATGTAAGAGCAAAAAATATATTATTTCAAATTATAACATGTTAATTCTAAAACTTGCCTAAAAAATGACTAACTTTTTACGTTCTGTATTTTGCTTCCTATTTCACTATGTTTCTCTTTTTCTCTGTTAATTATAGGATCATTGAGTAATTTTGTATATTTGTTTTTTAAGTGCTACTTGGTTTAATATGTACAGGATACAACACAAGTGTAAATAGTTAGGTGTCCTCTATTAAAACATTCTCTTCTCTCTTTATGTATAACATTTCGTGACTTTTACAAATAAATAAACAAATAAAAGTATTGTACTTACATAGAACATTGAGGTAAAACGGTGTGCTCTCCCCATCTCCTTCAGTATTATATCCAACACATGTATAGTTTCCGGCTGTAGCCCTGGATACACCTTGTAGAACTAAGCTTTGATTGCTGATTATAATACCGGCAGCTATATTGATATTTAAGACTTTCCCCTGGAACAAAGAAATGGCTTGTACGAGTATTATTTAATTTTATTGTAAACTTCCAAAATATGAGAACTACAAAGTAGGGAATGCTGTAATAATTAATTTACAACATCAGTTGTTGAAGGGGTAATTATAGATCGTAGTTATATTAATAACATCTTATGTTTATTATAAGTAATCAAAATTTAACTCACGTTGTGACGCCATTCCACTTTGTAAACTGGTGGATGCGCCACCACAAAACAATCGAAATAAACATCAGTCCCTTCACGAATATCGTCCGGTATCAATGAAGTTCCCAAAATAATTTTTGCTTCTGGAGTATCTGTAATAGAAAAAAAACTTGGTAAAATATTTTTAATATCAATCTCTTTTATTTTACGAAGCAATATAAAACTATTACATTTTACTGTGGCTTTCCTAAATTACTAGAATAAAATTATTTCATTTAAATAACTCCATTTCGTTCGTTTCAACATTGACTTAACGAGCATATAAAATGTTTTTTCTTGATGTCCGCGTTAGCTCCGCAATGTATTTTTAATCTGTTTCTTGACGAGTTTTGGAAACCACATGGTTTTTAAGTTTTCTTGGAAGTTAGTTTAAATTATATTTTGGTGAATGCACCCGGAAGCATATGTGGTCAGTCTACAAGTTTTATTTTAATCGGTTAAACGGTATGGCAGCACCTTAAATATGAACCAAAAAGGCAATTGTTAAATTACAGAAAAAATTAGGGTATGTTACACAATTTTATTTCCGTTAGAGATGGCCATGTTTTTTTGAGTTTCAATAAAACGGAGAAGAATGACATCATAATTCAATTTTTATTTTAATCAACAGTGATCAGTGTTTAAGAAAACAACATGAAGATAAATTTATAACGTAGGGAGCAATCATTAAACTTTAATAATAATAAAAAACGTAACTGGGCATCCACCAGGCACGTGGAGGCTTGATGGAAATAGTACCACGGGATATATAGCCGATACTAGAATTTCTTTTGCCTATCCCTTTCTCTGCTATTTCTACTTGCTGGTGCTCCTCAGCCTACACATATTATCAAAATGTATATAATTTCTATGTACCCACAGGTTACAAATTAAACATTAAACCCAATCTTCAGTAAGCTTATTTTCTAAATAATTTTTTCCACCCTCATTTCCGACGTCTTCGTCAGACGTATCATCTAATATTAGGTCCTCTTCACGATTACTAGATTTGTTTTCTAACCTTGCATTCCGTTTTCTTTCACTTTTTTTCCACCTGAAATTTTCTTTTTTTTTCATAAGCTTTTCTTCTTCTTTGGGTTTTCTATGTTTTATATGGTCCTTTTAAGGTAGCAGTCTACCCATTTGTGGGATAGGGAATATATTTTTTAAAATTCGAGTAGGGTGTCAGTTTATCTTTGTCAACATTTATTTGAATAGACGTTCATTTTGAGGGCTAAGTGGAACAGACGGTAGTCACGGCAGTAGAGTAACCACTAAAGCAATAATAGTGTAGTGCTGTCAGGTTAAATGGAACAAGTCTAGTAGCCTTGAAACCAAAACTAGCATTTTCTGCTGAAGGTGGTTTTTCCCATGCCTTACACAACAAGCAGCGTCCGGGATTTTCATTAATCCACAACCGGCATTGTTTATAAAAATTAAATTTAAGTGATTTAAATACAGTTCGGTCAAGAGGCTGTAGGTAGTGGGATGTGTGGATTGTCGTTGGAAGAGAATAATTTCACTTTCACTTTTGTTTAGTTCAATGATGAAACAGATAAAGATGCTCCTCTCTCAAAAGTGCATGCGTGTAGGAAGCATATTGCTATAATGTAAAAAAACATAGAACTAAACAAAATTTTTAAAATATATTTAGGCTATTTTGTTTAATATAGTTGATATTTTTTATAAAAAATTAAAAATTATAGCATTTTAATTTTTAAGGTATATTATTTAATTCAAGAAAATTAGAAATTTCGGCGATTTCCAGTTTAAAAAAATCATAACAATTAATGGGTTGGAGATGCGAAGATGGGTGTGAGGACTTTTTTCATTTGAAATATTTTAAAGAATATAAAAAATTAATTAATTGCAAAAATGCATTTTTTCTAAGCTATATAGTTTTTCGTTGTTTAAACAATACCGTCAAATGTTATCAAGTGTCATCTTACACTTCTATAATCAAGAAGACCTCCTGATATTTAAAAAAAATTAAATAAAACCATTTTGCAAACTAATGCGCCGTTATGCTCTGGTCTATTAATGATATTTTTGTAACACGTTGATTGGATATGATGTAGCATATCGTGTTCATAAATTGTTAGTTTAATCAATATATTACTTTATTTATGGAACTAGTTTTTATGAAATTTATGTTACAGCATAACGACTAACCATACGTTGAGGAAAAGTAGATAGTACGTCAGTTGTTAGTTTTATTAAAGTTAAAGGTTCCGGTAATGCCATATCAACACAATTGTGTGGCAGGTTCTGCGCTCTTTTTAATGGCATCCAATAACCGATTACTAAAAATGTAATAAAAAATGTCCTAGAAGTTAATTATTTTATCCCCTATTCGAGTGTTACAAAAGCTGTAGATTCATTGATAATAATAATTTTGTTGCTGCAACTTAATATATAAGGAGGTTAAATAATAGGAGGAGTTTTTGGAGGGACATGACAGCGTGACATTTCAGAGGAGTGTTTTTCATAAAAAATACACTAAACCTTTAACCTTCCATTCTCTTAATTTTTCGGTGTCATTCAGCTACAGGCCATATAAGTATACAGTAGAGTTAAAAATGTGATTAGGTACTAAATAATCTCTAATATGATTATTAGGCAATTAGCAATAGAAAATGAATGACAGACAGAGACGCAGAATGTTTTCTAATCCTATGATAAAAAGGTTGGTTAAATTAATTTAGTTGAAGTTGTAGAACGCTATTTACTATACCAGCTATTTCACTTTTAAATTTGGGCCAATGGACCGCAAATTGACCACCTGTTCTAGGGATGTCCAGATTTTGCTTCCGTAATTTTTAAAGTAGACGTAAAATCCTTGTACTTTGGTTTTTGTGTCACAAAAGTATATGTGCATCCTAGAAAACCGTGTATTTTATTGGATGAGGCTGCTTGGCAATTTACTTTATATATTTACCGTGAACATGTTACATTTTTTTTTCCGTTTCAGATATGCTTGTTATCGTCTTGAGAGACCAATTCAAATGCGCCACTAAAGGAAGTTAAGGGCTAATTTTGCAGGTAATGGTACGAGAATATTAAATCCGAGGAATTTTCTCATATCTTCATTCATGCACTTGCCAAGGATATTTAATGATCTTAATACACGTAACGCTAGTTTGGTATCTTTTATGTGAGCAGCCAAATTGTACGTAGAGAAATCTAAAACCAACCGTAGGAAATTTAAGTACATGAAATTATGGAGGGAACGGTGCTCTGTTTCGTTTTAGTATCGTGCAATGGTGTTTCATAGATATTGCATGCCAACTAAAGAGGAAGCAATAGAAACCACATACTGAATATAAATAAATTGTAAATTGAATGTTGAATTTTACGATACTGTAAGTCGTGACATGAGAAGCATGACATTTGTAATTTCATGGGTTACTTTAAACATGCTTAACGAATGAGGTATATCTATATATTTTAAAGTACTTAGCAAACGTGATAAATATTCTGATAATTTTAAAACTCTTTACATATATAAAACTGAATTTCTTAATTTGTTAGACTATCACGCTAAAATTGGCGCGATTTTTGTGTTTAAAAGCATATGATTACACTGAAAAACTGGTGTACATAACATGATATTTATTAAAAAAACATGACAAAATGTTGTACGTATACGTGTTTAGCTTAAAATTAGTGCACTCATCGAGTGTTTGCTTAAAATCAAATTTTTACGCATATTTACGATTAGAAGAATATATATCTACTAGGTTGCCTATCAAAATGTGGCCGCTAGTATTTTTAAATAAATTATTATTAATTGATTTTTCGTAAAAAATCCACTGACTTGTTTTTTCAATAAAATATCGTCCACTTCACGACAATATTTATAAAGAGTCTGAAAAATCACGGTTGCCGTTGCGCACTTGGCCGCATTTTTTTGCAGCCAGGTATGATTTTGTTACATTTGTTACTCATAACGTACATTTATTATTTATATATCAAATTAAAACTATTTTTTTTCTGTTTATTATGATTTATGGTTGCCTAATTCAATCTGGCCACAAATAAGGGTTGCCGGCAGTTAAAGATGGTAAATATTAAAGTTAGAGTGAAAGAGAGCTAGCGCCTAACATCAGTCAGGCGAGGATCGCGATTGTCAGCTGTACGATAGTTTCAAGCCATTCTGAATGCGTCGGATGCTAGTGTTCCCAGCCACCGGTTCAAACAATAGTAGGTATGCTCTCTTCGAGGAGTTAAGGCAGAACAGTAATTACACGGAACGGCTCCAGATTCGGAATCTCTGTGTACTGATTCTCTTGAAAATCCTAGATATCGGTCTTACATCTCGGGTCTTCAAATAGTAGGTATGACTTAATATTAATAGATACTTCAAAAGAAATGTCTTTCTTTTCAAAATTACAAAAATGACAAATTTAAAAATTAGAAAATAATTTATATTGATGAAAAATAAAACCAAGGTTACTTATGTAAAAGAAAATTTTATTGTGCAATTACTGTATGAAAATATTTGATTTTATTCAGATATTAGATCGTTTTTTACACATTCATTAAATATTTAAGCAAATTTAAAAATTTATATATATATATATATATATATATATATATATATAATATATTTTGTGTAAAGATATAACCCATAGTCCATAGAAAAGTCATATAGTATTTATATCTACTACACTATATTATGAATGATTTTATTGTTTGTTTCAAAGAAGGTTCAAAAAGGTCGGACTACCTAAGGAATTCTACCTGTCTAAGAAATGTAATATCCTAGGAATTAGTAGATGGTAATAGGTGACCATGGTTTTCCATACAAATAAAAATATTAAACAAACATAATTTCTAACAAATAACCACAACGTTAGCACTGTATTATTTATATTGTAACTATAATCTATATTAGTTTAAGTTCGATTGAAATTGTACTTACGGTTTGTGTTTTGCAAAAATCTTTGAATTTTTCTTTATGTGTTAGCTTTATAATTGTATTTTCTTTTTTCAGGCACTATGTATGATATCCAAAATCATGGGTAAAGTCAACTGTTAATAAAGTGCCATGATATTTATATTTTTCTTACGACGGAACAATAACATTCGCGAACACTTTTTGAATGATGCCTTATCAAAGTCCAGTACATTGCATTTTTTGTCACACAGAAAACACGCCTTCATCTTTATCAATTTTATTTCACTTCGAAACAGCGTGGTTTTTAACTTTGGCTGTGTCCCACGTAAACGCGATTTGCACGATGTGCGCAGTAAGCATAAATAACATTCATGGTGTCCTTACTGGTTATTAAATTAGTGCGATTGTCACGATTTTATGTTGACGCAGCGCTCAATTGGTATGTTTTCGCCCGCAGTTTCAACCTGGTGATGTTACGCGCTAGCTCTTTCACTATAACAATTAGCGTCTTTAACAGCTTGCAATCTTTATTTGCGGCCAGATTTAATTAGGCAACCATATATCATAATAAACAGAAAAAATATAGCTTTAATTTGATATATAAATAATAAACGTAATAACGTAGTGTATAAATGTAACAAAATCATACGTGGCTGCGAAGAGGGTGTGGCCAAGTGCGCAACGGCAACCCTGATTTTCTTTATATATATTGCTCTGAAGTGCACGATATTTTATTGAAAAGACAAGTTGGTGATTTTATGAACAATCAATTATTAATAATTTAACTAAAAATATTAGCGGCCACAATTTGGTAGGCAACCTGGTAGATATATTTTCTCCTAATCATAAATATGCGTAAAAATTTGGTTTTAACCACACTCGATGAGTGCACTGATTCTGCAGCCGGCTCTCGTACTACAACGATTTAAACAAATTCTCAATACAAAAAAACTCAACCAAAGTCTAACTTTTGTTTCAGTATTTGAACTTGGTTAGTCTTACTCACTTTTGGATATCATCATCTATTTATAAAGGGTTAAGTGATTGCAGAATTATGACAAATACTTCCGTATGTTATAGCATGCTCGATAAATTTTGAACCATTTCAAAAGTTAATTAATTATTGTATGTAATTTGGGAAGCAATTGCAAAATTCTTGACAATATAGTAAGATATTTGAATTTGAAATTTAATGAATCATTAGACAACTTCACGAATGAAAATTGAAATTTTTGTACTAACTATGTCACCACATAATTCTAAAATGAAGTAACTAAATTTTAAGAGTAATCAATTTTTATATGCAGTTCGTGATGATTTAAATTGTAAGAACATTTCTCATACAATATTGGGTACTATTATAATATTAAGTTAGGACATAACAAATTTGTGTTACAAAGAAAGAGTGTGTGTTTGATAGTAAAAATCTACCGTGTGCTATTTTAATATCGCTTTTACTGATTCTAGCATTTCTGTGACAATCAGTAAACTTTTATGCGATTATGTGAATTAGTTATTAAGCTCCTTAACCTGATGATTGCTAGCCTTTACACTGCATTAGTAGGTCTGATTGTGTAGTAAATTAGCATTGCAATACCAGTTTATGTAACTATCTATGGTGTTAATGCTGTGGGGCAATCATACATACATTGTTAAGCATTTCTATGCTGGTTGATTAATCAAAATTGTTTGGGAGTTGACTGCTCGTTTACAAATGATAACTTTGTTTTGTTAAATGTTGCATTATTAGCCTGCTCATTATGCTTAGACGCATTGCTAATTGATCGCTTTTAATGTAGAGCGAAGGGAAATTCTATTTACCTATAAACACCATTAATGAGAGTAATTCTAATACCTGGATATATTTCTTCAAATTAATTTTAGGTTTATTATTCTATATAAACAGTGGTCGTAATTTGGAGTACTGTAAAATGTAAGAAAATTTAAATAAAATCATCATTGTCATTTAAAATAAAACGTTTGTTTGAAACTAACCGCATCAATAACTATTCAAATAACAGTTCAGTGATTATTTGTGGCAATATATTAGCTAACTGAAGAATAGAGACTCTATTTTAAGGAGTAAAGGTCAAATATGAACAGTCGCATAAAGAAGTCAAGGCGTATCTACCAGTTGAAGAACCCAAAAGGATTTAAGTAAGTTAAAGACCTCTAGGCTGAATCGATAATATAGTAATGCTTGTAAAACATTGTCAAACATGCTCCTAAATAGAATAATTCCATAAAAATTTTGGGCCAATGCTAATCGAAGATTTCGGATGAACAACCAATCAATTATTTACCCTAAGGAATTTCTTGAATAAGGAACTCAGTAAAATAGAAAAAAAATCTACACGGTGGAAGGAGTTTTTAAAGTTCGAGTTAATAGCTGCTTATCCAGCAATTTTCAATTACATAATGGAGTGAAACAAGGCGACGCTCTCTACCTTTACCTTTTAATTTTCAGAAAGTTGTGCAAACAGCTGAAATCAAAATCCCAAAATCCAACTAACAACATGAGGTTCCGAACTACTGCTAGTATACTAATCTAAGGGCGCATCTATGTTGGACCCGTAATTTACCCGATCTGATTCGAGGTGATTGCTGCGGACTTTTGGAATCAATAATGTCCGGAAATTATCGGATCGGGAGACCGACTTCAGTGTTGGTACAAAGTTAAGCTCGACAGTGCTTGTTTTTCTCTTGACGTCATCTGACATCGGGCCTAATCGGGAGAATAACGCTTCTAATGTAAGTGTGTCCTTAATAGACCGAGAGATCTGAATTAGAAGTTCAACCACGATTCTGAGTCCTGCCTTCTGAAGTACTGAAAGGTTCTATGAAGTACTTACAATTCATAGAAAAATCCTAGAGTTTCCGAGGGGATTTTCCTATGAAAATGAGATTTTCCAAACAAAAAAAAGTAGGTGCTGCGACGATTTTCTGAGTACTGCCATGTTAATAAAATGATAGGTTACTATCGATTTTATCACGAATTTTTTTTGGCAGAAGGGTAGTACTGGTCTAAGGGTTGAAATTGATATATGTACATGTAGGGAAAATGTTTAATTGTTGAATGATTTTCTGAGTACTGCCACCTATAATAATATTTTTTTTTATCTTAAATGATCAAAAAATAGCATGACGCCTGCTAGGAACATTTCTGAAAGAACAGAATAAAGATGAAAATTTTCCGCACAATTTTCCAAGTAAAAATTCATTTATCCCCTAAGAGTCGTCATGGCAATTTTTTGGGTCATTTCGATATAAATATGTTTGATTAATGGTTGGCAGAAAATTACTCAAATTTAATAATTTTTCTTACATATTTTTATATCGTTTCAACCTTTAGACCATTACTACCCTCCTGCCAAAAAAATTGTTCTTCTATAGTTTTATTAACCTGGCAGTACTCAGAAAATCGTTGCAGCACCTACTTTTTTTTGTTTGGAAAATCCCCTAGGAAACTCTAGAATTTTTCCATGAATTGTAAGTATCTCATAGAACCTTTCAGAACTCCAGAAAGCAGGTTGAACTTCTAATTCAGATCTCCCGGTCTATAAGCGAAAAATACATATTCAGCAAAATCGAAAAGCAATAGGAGTAGTAGAATTAAAACTGAATGAAGATAAGAGGGGATAGAATAAGATAAAACGTGATAGTAAACACCTACAATTTTGAATATCTGGAAGCCACAATAATCCCTGACAATGATGTTATTCTAGGAAAATAAAGGCAGAATCCAATCCGCAAATTGAAGCATAAACTAAATAATCTAATTAAGTCTAAAGGTCTAATAAGAACGTTGAAAAAGACTATATATAAAACCATTATCAAGCCAGTAATAACATATGG
Organism: Octodonta nipae; assembly: GCA_034190945.1. NCBI lineage: Eukaryota > Metazoa > Arthropoda > Insecta > Coleoptera > Chrysomelidae > Octodonta > Octodonta nipae. The sequence continues at coordinate 49,700,274 of CM067217.1, forward strand.
ATGCGAAACATGGACAATGACCAGAGAGAACGTAGAAAACCTAATGAACCCCATTATGATTCGACTACTAACTAATATCGTATAAGAACTAATGCTAAAATGCAAGAGCTGTACAATTATAACAATATTATTCAAGAAATTAAGATGAGCAAGTCACATACACCCTGATCTTTCCAACGTGGAAAAGACCATTCGGGGGTCTCAGGATGCATTTTGACCATAGAATGATCGAAGACCGTATCTTTTGGATTATCCACCCAACCAGGGTTGTAAGGGTAGATGATGAAGGAGAAGATATCGAAACATTTTTTGCTTGTAATTTTGTAAGGTATGGCCAGTACCACATTAGAATTACTTTCAGTTTTGTTTTTTGGCTATTTGTGGCATCTCCTAGCTTTAAAATAAAAACTTTAGACTGAAAAATTCAAACTGTTTAAGGAAAAAATGAAATCAAGTATTTGATTGTTCTGCAACGACATAAATAAAGAGAATGTATTGGTTTTCGATAGAAAGAAGTTGGACGAAGTTGAAAGAGTTGTGTTCAGAATATAAACTCTGTGATAAAAGAGTATGTTGTTTCAGTGACCGCATTAAACCGTAAGGGGAAAACTAAAACTTTATATATAACTTTATATCTCGATATATGGTTGTTCAAAAGAAGATTACCCTTACCAATCTTATCCTTAATTATCGGCAACCAGACACAACTAAATTCTACGGAAATAACTAATTGTTTTCATTAAATAAAAAAATAATTATAGTTTAAAAAAACTTGAAAAAATACACTTTAGTAGCAAGTCGAACTAAAAAGGAGAAAATAATTTTTAATTATGAACAGTTTATATTACAGCAGTATAAAGTCGAACAATCAATTATGATTAATTACCTCAAAATAAAAATATAATAAAAATTAAGTTATTAACAGAATAATTCGATTCAGAGTAAAACAGCGTGGAATGAATTTCACTATATTTGCATAATAAATAGTTGCCAATAGAATAATTGCAAAACTTAATATTTCAAGCACCCCAGGCTTTTTACTCTGAATCGAATTATTCTGTTAATAACTTATATTTTATTATATTTTTATTTTGAGGTAATTAATCATTATTGATTGTTCGACTTTCTACTGCTGTAATATAAACTGTTTATAATTAAAAATTATTTTCTGATTTTTAGTTCGGTTTGCAACTAAAGAGTATGTTTTTTGTTTTTTTTTTAATATAATTATTTTCTAAGTTTTTAGTCTCATAACGATGTCTATTGGATTTATAATTAAAAGTTTACTTCATATTTGCGTAACCTTTCCATTTCATTACAGCAAGTTCTACAACTGCCAACTAGATGGCAGTAGATAATAGATGAATTTGCATTTAGGTAAAAACAGTGACAAAAAGACAACAAATGGGAAAATTCAACTTAAAGAATTGTATTGTCATCGGCTCTTGACACGTTTGGCAATTTTTAACTTACTTGGTCTTCTGTAATTTGGTGAAAATTACAATGAAAGTTTCTGTTACATAGATACGTACACATGAACCTAATAAAAGCATATTTTTAATTTTCGTGTAGTGCTTTGAATCTCTTTGAGTGATAAACTGAATTGTCAAATTGTATTTTATGGTATGTGTCCGAAGCATGTTCACAATTTTTGGATTTTTCGAATTGTCGTACCTTTTCGTGATTTCCGCACACTGAAAGGCTTACTTTTCACTAATATAAAATACAATTTTTTGAGTTTTGAACGAACTTTTGTGGTTTTGTTTTATATATATGAGCGATTTTGTTGTTTTGAATCTGCTATCTTGACATTGAATCTGTTGTCAACTCTCTTTAACCATTCCAAAGATTTGGTATCGATTATGAACAATAGTTTTGAATTTAGTTCTGTTTAACTCCTTATTGGTGATTTTTTAAAGTTTTTAAGTTTTTGATTTACAACCTGCGAATATTTAAAAAAAGCTTCTAAGTGGGAATATAACAAGTTAAATAATTGATTGCTTTTAAGGGCAACAGATAAATATATAAACTAAGCACATATTATTTACTTTGTAAAGGCAAAATAAAGTTAAATGTAATAAATAAATTCCACAGAGAAAAGCTAATACGAAAAATTTACAATAAAATCAGAAATATTTAGTCCTCGATAAATTTATTATTATTTAGATCTACTAAAATCCGGAGCGACATATTATTTATTTTTAGCTGCAGAAAAGTTTATTAAATTAAATTAAAACAGCACTTTGTATGTACATTGTCCGTATACCAAAAGAAATTAAGACGATTTTCATTTTGAGATGAATCTTTTCATTTAGCACCTTCTAAAGTATATATTTATGACTCTACTTAAAGAGCATTTGCTACGAGTCTCCAACGAATTTTCTCCTAAATTACAGAATATTATTTCCGTTGCTCATTAAGTTAGTTGCATTATAAACTCGGGGTAGGGCAACCTTTCCAAACTAAATCAGCGTGAATTTTCTGGGATTAAATGGTGAATGGATTATTTGTGAGAAACCATGTACCGACAACAAATTGTTTCTCGCTTAGATGAGTATTATAATTGTAGTTGGTATGTTGGCATTTCATAATGAGGTTAGTTAATTTTATTGTGTTTTCAAATGGAAATGCAAATAAAGACTAAGAGCTGCAAATAGAAATTTTGCAGCCGTAAATTCTGTACATTTTAGTACGTTTTTCACGGATTTGTAAAACAAAAATTCCACATAATCAGAAGCAAAGATTATATGAAAAGGAGAATTAAATTCATATGCATGTTGTACCCTACAGGGGTTAAATGGTTACGTCCTACACCTTTTGAAGAACTAATATACGTTCAGTTTTGTTCATTGTTTATCTTTATTTGGTTATATAATAAAATAGGAATTTTCATTTATTTGTTTGTGCGTATTTTTATTCAATAAAATATTATTTATTACTATTTTTAGTTTTGTAACCCACTATCTAGCCAAAAAGTCAAAGAAAATAATAGGACTCCTTCACCAGATAATGTGTCGAACCAGCGCCACATATCGTGTTAAGATTTTGTCAGTTTCTTTTTTTAGAATAATGTGTTTATTACTTTTATGTTTTTTTGGGCAATAACACCACAATAGAATTAAAACGACGTATATTGCAGGAATACCAAACGTTTCAAAGTCTATTCTGACTTCGTTGTCAATGGCTTTACATTTATTGATGTAGATTGCAAAATGAAAATTTGATTTATCATTTTGCAATCTACATCAATAAATATAAAGCCATTGACAACGAAGTCAGAATAGACTTTGAAACGTTTAGTATTCCTGCAATAAACGTCGTTTTAATTCTATTGTGGTGTTAATTGCCAAAAAAAAAACATAAAAGTAATCAAGAATATGCCACAAACAACGTTTAGAAGACAATGTGTTTATTTTTTGACAGTAGTATTACCTGTCGAATCCTACATTATATTGGATGAATAAAACTCAATCGTTGAAGTCTTCAGAACTTGCCTAATAACACACGAACGCATCAACGATTATATACAGAGTTGTTATTAATCATATGGTAAATATTCAAAAAAGTTTAATCTCTGTGTTATTCTAAAACTATTTTGCCTTTAATGATTTTTGAAGAAGTACTTTACTTCGAAGTAACAGGTAAAACATTCTTTTGGCAATAAAAACATATTTTAGAATAAACTACATGTAAAGCTTCTTAATATATAAATGATTAACTCCAGCCACGATCCAATTTTCTCCTGACTGACTGCTTAACACTTTCAAAAACACCAGGATCGTTGCATATTAAATATTATTTTGAATTATTACCGAATTTGTCTCTCTCTCTTTTAAACATTTTAAAAAGAGGACTGGACAGTCCGAGAATAGAACAGGTTATTAGTGCGGATGCTATATACCTAATTAATAAGTCTTCCTTATAGAAATATAGGTCTATTATCAAGTCAACCACAATTCTAGGCCAAATATTGAACGAAAACTTATATTGAAGAAGGTCGGTAAGTAACTTATGTGGATTTTCTACATCCCATTCATAGCTGTTCTAGAAGTGCTAACTGAATTTGTTCAAAAATTTGGCTAAAAAGTCTAAAGATCATTTGAATTAACAAAGCTTCTTTTAAATTGGTTTTCTCTTATGACTTTAATGAGATCTCTGGAACATCAGAATTTTTTTGGTCTTATTTTTACTATCTTATAAAAAAGTCGTACCTAGAAGCGCCACATGAAATTCTGAAGATAACTCTTTCAAATTCTTACAATTTGAAAGAAGCATTGTTATCTCCATGATCTTTGGAATTTTTAGTGCTAGTTACATCAGTTTGATTGTCAAACATTAATGTCAAATTGTGATTTACTAAATTTGTCATTATAAATCCTTTTAATTTTAAAGTTTGTTGTTCATTTGTGTTAGGTTATATGCCATTAAAAACGGGGTCTGATTTAGACCCTGAAACGTTTGGACTATTTTAAATATAGATAGTTTCAAGTTTATGTGGTGTTATTCCCAAAAATCTCAGAAAAAATAATAACGGAGAGTTGTAACATTAATCTATTTATTAGCTAATTTAGTAACTATGTTAAAATTATATTAAAAGTATTTCTATGCAAGGAAGAACTTTTGTTTTTTAAATTGTTGTTGTATATAACCTTTTGATGCTTTCGACCATATTGTTCCACAATTCTTTTTTACGGATTTCATCCAACTTGATATTTACGTGTGTGCATATACTATTATGAGGAACATCATTATTTGAATTCCTAATTTTAGAGCTAGAGTTCAATTACGAACTTCTAAAGGGTTTCTAAAACCAAATGGTTGAACTAATCAAACCAATCTGAATATCCTGTAGTGCCATCGTAAGTCGGTTTAATTAAAGCTGATAAATATCACTCTAAAATACCTGATCTTTTAGATTGAGATTAAATACGACAAGCAATAAACAAGCCGATACTTACGGTTCAACTAATCGAAACACCGATTACACTTTCTGTTAATTTCTAGGAGTAAATAATGATCTAATTATCTTATTCGATTTCGAGGGTACTCCATCAAACCTAATTAATTTGTAAATCTGGGCCTTCGACATATTTGTTCTCTTGGTAATTAATACCACCAATTTCCGTTTACACTCTGTTCAAGATGTTACTTCCCAGCTGGCATCCGATCGAAAATTAGTTTCTCAACTTCAAAATTTAAATTATGTCTTTGAGGATTCCGGAATCGAAATATACGTTAAAATGGTTTCGTACTTAATCCTGTTCAGTCTTACTTTCCATTATGGAAATGTAGAAATTTGAAATTAGTAATAAATCATTTACGGTACTGAGCAATTATTTTGTATGAATTTCAGATCGTGACATATATAACATTTTATGATCTCAACATTTTGTTTATGTTAAAGTTATTCATTACTTCTGATTCACATATTTGGTTTGTGATCAGTTCATAATTAAACAATTCAAGCTATTATTTGAGAGGTGACTAGATACTATTTTAAGGAACGGCGGAGCAAAGTGAATAGGTTATGATATTTACAGTTATTATGAAAAAAATAGTGTTGGAATAAAGCAGATATCACAAATCTTTATGTATAGTACTTTCAATTAGAATAAATATTTACCTACAGAGATCATACATTTGGTAACTATTAATAAAAACAAAAAAATACACTTTGCCTGGTGAAATAACCTCTAAATATCAGGAAACTAACTTTTTTCTAAAATACCATGAACATCAATCCATAATGTAATTAGTTTAATAGTTTACTAACCTAAACGTTTCAGTTGGGGCAAATATATGCTCCACACCCTTCGAAAGCTGTACAATCTTCATGGCACCATTGATAACATTAATCACGCCGAATCTAATCTTTGACTGGATTTTCGCCTTCCTTCAATATAAATCTCACCACTAAAATACAACTTGTAACATTACATTTTTGTCGCAGAGTATAACTAGCAGTGTATTCCATAAACTCGTAAAAGAACAAGTAAACGAAGAAATATCTGAGGTTTGACTTATGCAAAACGTGTTTTAAATAGCCTAAACTGGACGTTGGATGTGTCATTTATGTACAATAACTGTTTTCTTGTAACTAAAACACGAGTATTGACTTCGGATATTAACACCAACGGATAGTATAAAATTATCTTCTACGTAAACACGTACCTTTTTTATTATTCTGTAGCATTTTTGTTATTGCGATATGCTTATTCGGTTTTTCGTATTGGAAATATTCTCGTTTTGTATTTGGTATTGATTTGTTTTGATATAAAGTTATTCTAGGTTAAGATTGTTGGTTAGATTCTCTTGACGTACAAGGCGAATTGCTAAGGGCGGAATCACACGTTCTAAATGGGTTAATGGCATTTATGGGAAGAAGAGGTAGAAAAGTAGAGTCGAGCACGGGGCATTTCGAGCATTGATGTTGTGGAATGTCGTAGAAGAAGAACGTGGTATGTAGTGAAATTTAGACGATGTTGGTATTATAATTGAGAAATGGGTTGGTAGGATTTGTCAGATGTGAGTTGTCGGAAGAAAGGGGAGTTGGCCGTTGACCGTCCTCGCGAACGGTTGTTGCCTGTCGACCGTCCTAGTGTAAGGATGCGTGTAGTACTTGGAAAGAGAGCTTATGGTGTAGTGTGGTGATAGAGGTCTACAAGTGTTATCTGAATTTATAATGGCAATTTTGTGCCAACCAAGTTTGGGATTTAGTTAGATACACTTTAATCGTTGGTTCCGTTATTAGTTTTGTGAGATTTTTGGATTTTAACGGAAACCATACTCGTGTGAGGATTTAAGACAAGTTCATCACTCACTCTCTCGTGGATCTGCAGTTTCAGCAACGTTTAATTGATGTTTCCATTGGCAGTTTGGTGATATTTTTGGAAATTAGTGGAAACACGTTCTCATTTGTGAGGATTTGATTGCTGAATATTTGCATGTACTCCCGTTGACCTTCCTGGACGACTAACTGGTCAACCACCATCTGAACATCCTACGTAAGAACTTTAGCCCACCCAAGACCTTGTTTACCTTCAGTGTATGGGGCTATCAACTTCACTTCAGTTTGCCGAAGTTTTGACAAGTCTTGTAATCGAGTTCCATTTTGGTTTATTGGGAACCGGAAATCTTCGTTGGTTGCCGTATAGCAACGACGGCGTATGTTTGCTTCGATCCTACAGAGGACAGCTGAGTGTTGTGTCATCGCATTTGAACAAGGTACCTTTGTAATTTGATTCAGTGTATTTGTTTTGCTCATAATTTACTTTTCACATTGAGAAACTGATTTATCTGATATCATATTGAACTTATTGAATTTAATAAAGAACCTGATTATTTAGTCAAACTTTGACTGTTAATTTGCTCATATAAATTTGATTTTTATGCATTTCCTATAGTGTTAAAGTTTGAATATCATTTCATGCTTATTGATTTATTAGATATTGATAATATTTGGTATTTTGTGAAAGCGTTGTGAGAGCTCGAAACGTCGACTTGTTAATTGAATTATTTTGGATGTTTTAAAGATAGTATTTGTTTCCAGATTTATGAAATCATTATTGATTTTTATTGAAGTTTAAATGTAATTAACCACTTTTGTCAGTAACTGAATTTTTGGCTTCAGATTTCAGAATAACAGTACAGTTATTGAATTTGATATAATTTTGACTTATTTACAGTTTAGATGTCATTATTGACTTTGATATTGTTTTGAATATTGTGCATTCAAGTATCTCATTTCGGATTTTAGATATATTGTGCATGTTTACGGATCACAACAACATTTAAATATTTTGATTAATGCTTTTTTTATTTTATCTAGGTTCACTTGATCATTAATTGATTATTACATTTGTTGATTTTTGTAATTGATTATTACATTTGTTGATTTTGGTAATAATTTGAACTGAGTGTATCAGGTATGTAATTTTTGATTCTTGGTTGAACTATAGATATGTGTATGTAGGTACATGAAGTTGGCTACAGGTCGACTTGTGTTTCATATTTTTGCAGGATTGTATTGAAATAATTTACAAGTTCATTAAATTATTTACTGTTTTATGAAGAGTTTTATTGAATTGTGACGTAACTGACAATATACTGAGGTTTCATTAGCCATTGAGCCCTTATCTATAGATTTCTTATAGCCGCGGAGGATTGGTAAGTTATCTTAGGCGGTTAGCTGGGGTAAAGAGGCAGAGAATCTACTTGGCGCCCAGAACATCTTTATATTAGAAAGTTAACTTACAGTTGGCTTGGCCCTTGTTTGTTAACCCACTCCCGTCTCCACTGAAGCTGCCGTGCACCCTGGTGTGTCAACGTTTACCACGTGGGCCGTAATAAGGTGGTAGGTTAGCCATTACATCTAGGCACTAACCGGACGTTTGTTTGGTATTGCAATTGGCGCCCAACGTGGGGCCAGATAAGATTGGCGACCAACGTGGGGCTAGGCTCGAAAATATGGCCGTTGGGTTACTTGAACTGTCATTTTGATATTAGTAAATTTGATATTTTTTTCCTCTATAATTTTTTTTGTATTGTTATATCTTCTTTAGGTTATTGACAATTGTATATTTTGTTAGACGGTATTGTGTAAGGTTATTGAATTTTCTTGATTTTTGGTAAGTAATATTTGAAACCATATCATGTCTCGTAAATTGGTCGTTAACCGTTTAGATAAGGAAGAACTCGAGTATGAATTGAAGATACGAGGTGTCGCTACTGGAACAGTTGATGAGATGCGTCGAGGCCTTGAAACTTGAAACTTCTGGTGATAGTCTTAGATATCCAGATTATCCTTTTGCTTTTGAGGATGATATTGATGCCGTTAAGAAGAAGTTAACTGAAGTTGCTGAACTAATTGATAAACTGAGCTCTGGTCAATCTAGTCTGAAGTGGTGAAGATTCAAACTAAATTAAATCAATATTGTGACGTATTGAAAATATGGCTGGAGAAGATTAAACCCAGAAACAACAGAAAGCTGAAATTTTGGCGGAAGCACTTACCCTTATGTCACGTTTTGATGAAAGAATTGAAGATACAGAAGATTATGACAAGAGAAACCCGCACAGTTAAGTTTGCTAGAAGAGAGATTGCGTTCTACTTCCTTCCAGGCAAATGTTCATCAGACGATACGATCTTCCCCGTCCAAAGATCCACTGGATCCGCAACCAAACTATGGTAAAACGATACCTCCACATAAGTAGGGACTAGAGAAATTTTCAGGAGCTTCAAAAGGAATTTCAGTCACCGCTTTCTTCGAGCAGATAGAAGAACTTCGTAGTGCTAGACACGTACCTAAGAATATTTTGCTGGGATTCTGGATACGATTTATATTCGTGCAAGGCGTACCAATTCTATAAAGAATGTAGATCGAGAGTTACAACCTGGGATGAATTGGTCTCCGAATTTCGTAAAGAATATCTTACCGCGAATCATAATGATGTCCTGTTTGAAGAACTCAACATCCCTCTGAAAGCATTGGAGTTATTTAGCTATTATGTGCAGTTAATTTAATCGACTTGAATGCCAGATGTCCGAAAGAGCTAAACTATCGATCATTCTTAGAAATATTCATCCATTTTATCAAGATAGACTTCGTGAACCACTTCCCACCTCGATTAATGAACTTCGTGATGTTTGTCGGACCATGGAAACCAGAAGAGATCGTATTAATAGTTATGTGGAACCCTCGATAGAAGATTTAATATAATTGAAAAAGACCTAGCTTATGTTGACTCGTCGGAACAATTAGATAGACTTGATACAGAACCGCCGAACGGTGGAATTTCAAGAACCTCTAGAGTTGTGAGATGTTACAAATGTAACGAGGAAGGACATTCTGCGAAAGGCTGTGCTAAAGTACTACCAACTACAGTTGGACAGTACTGTTTCAAGTGTAAGAAACAAGGATATACAACGAAAACTTGTTCTGCTTGTTGTAAGAAGACGGAAACATACAGGGCGCAATTAGATGGTCGAAGGAGTCTTACCTGGAGTTTGGACCAAACCTCTAGAATTTCAACCAATTCAAATCTTAAGGATCCTACAGGGAGATTAATAACCCATCGTAAAAGAAAAGAACATGTCGTACCAGATGCCCTTTCACGATCTGTTCCTGTCATCGAGATGATCAGCAACAAACTTTAGTAGAGGATAAATGGTACAAGAGAATGTTAGCGAACGTTGAGAAGAAACCTTTGAATTTTCTCCAATGGAATATCAGGGAAGGAAGATTATTCAAACACGTCAAGATTGGTTTCCCAGAGATTAGAAATGAATCCGATTACTGGAGAGATTTACGGCTATTCGTGAGTGGCACAATCCCTCAACCGCCGGACGTGCAGGGTGTTGAAAACGTTTGGTAGAGTCGCTCAAAAATATTACTGGCCAAAGATGCGGTCTGATGTTGCTAGATATGTCCGCAACTGTAATGTGTGTGCAGCATAAGGGAGAGACCAAACAACCGCGAGGGCACATGATTCCCCAACTAGGGCTACTTAACCGTGGGATGTTGTCGCTACTGATTTAATGGGCCCGCTTCCTCGCTCCACAAAAGGACATCAGTATATTCTTGTCGTTATTGATATCGTTAGTAAATTCGTGTTGACTTTCCCTTAAGAACCGCAACAGCCAAGGCAGTCGCTATGAAGATTGAAGATGAAATGTTCTTAAGTTTGGCGTTCCGAGGTTACTATTGTGTGATAATGGATCTCAGTACCGCTCTAATGAGATAAGAAACCTGGTGGTGGAATATGGAGTAAAGACAGATATAATGCAAACTATCACCCTCAAGCTAACCCTACCGAGAGGTATAATCGAACATGAAAACAATGTTAGCAATGTACGTTTCCGAAAACCACAGGACTTGGATGTGAACTTGACGAAGATTACTTGTGCAACGAACACAACCATACATGAATCAACAAATCAGACTCCTTATTGATCAACTTCGCCCGAGAAATGGTACTCAATGGGAGAGATTATGAAAAGAAGGGAATTGTTTGAACATGATAGGGAAGAAATAGTCAGAGATATGGAACCTAAAAAGGAAGCCATGAAGAAATTATTCGCAGACATCAGGTCTCGGCTAGATAAGGTAGCGCAACAGTCTATGAAAACATTTAACTTAAGACGAAGACCTGAAGAGTTGCAGCTAAAGCAAATGGTTTGGCGAAAGAACTTCGTATTATCGGATGCGTCAAAGTATTTTTCGAAGAAATTGGCACCTAAGTACATTGAACCACTCTATGTTAAGAAGAAAGTTTCGACTTGGATCTATGAATTAGAAGATGCAGAAGGAAATCCAAAAGGTATATGGAACATTAAAGACCTAAAGCCAGCTAGCGCTGATGAAAATTTCCGAAGTAAATTTTCTTGAAGTAGAGGGGGGAATGTAACATTACATTTTTGTCGCAGAGTATAACTAGCAGTGTATTCCATAAATTTGTAAAAGAACAAGTAAACGAAGAAATATCCGAGGTTTGACTTATGCAAAACGTATTTTAAATAGCCTAAACTGGACATTGGATGTGTCATTTATCTACAATAACTGTTTTCTTGTAACTAAACACGAGTATTGACTTCGAATATTAACACCAACGGATAGTATAAAATTATCTTCAAACGTAAACACGTACCTTTTTATTATTCTGCAGCATTTTTGTTTTTGTTATTGGGTTTTTCGTATTGGAAATATTCTCGTTTTGTATTTGGTATTGATTTGTTTTGATATAAAGTTATTCTAGGTTAAGATTGTTGGTTAGATTCTCTTGACGTACAAGGCGAATTGCTAAGGGCGGAATCACACGTTCTAAATGGGTTAATGACATTTATGGGAAGAAGAGGTAGAAAAGTAGAGTCGAGCACGGGACAATTCGAGCATTGATGTTGTGGAATGTCGTAGAAGAAGAACGTGGTATGTAGTGAAATTAGACGATGTTGGTATTAGAATTGAGAAAGGGTTGGTAGGATTTGTGAGATGTGAGTTGTCGGAAGAAAGGGGAGTTGGTCGTTGACCATCCTCGCGAACGGTTGTTGCCTGTCGACCGTCCTAGTGTAAGGATGCGTGTAGTACTTGAAAAGAGAGGTTATGGTGTAGTGTGGTGATACAGGTCTACAAGTGTTATCTGAATTTATAATGGCAATTTTGTGCCATCCATGTTTGGGATTAGTGGATACATTAATCGTTGGTTCCGTTATTAGTTTTGTGATATTTTTGGATTTTAACGGAAACCATACCGTGTGAGGATTTAAGACAAGTTCATCACTCACTCTCTCGCGTGGATCTGCAGTTTCAGCAACGTTTAATTGATGTTTCCCATGGCAGTTTGGTGATATTTTGGAAATTAGTGGAAACACGTTCTCATTTGTGAGGATTTGATTGCTGAATATTTGCATGTACTCCCGTTGACCTTCCTGGACGACTAATGGTCAACCACCATCTGAACATCCTACATAAGAACTTTAGCCCACCCAAGACCTTGTTTACCTTCAGTGTATGGGGCTATCAACTTCACTTCAGTTTGCCGAAGTTTTGACAAGTCTTCGTTGGTTGCCGTATAGCAACGACGGCGTATGTTTGCTTCGATCTTACAGCTGAGTGTTGTGTCATCGCATTTGAAAAGGTACCTTTGTAATTTATTCAGTGTATTTGTTTTGCTCATAATTTACTTTTCACATTGAGAAATTGATTTATCTGATATCATTTTGAACTTATTGAATTTAATAAAGAACCTGATTATTTAGTCAAACTTTGACTGTTAATTTGCTCATATAATTTGATTTTTATGCATTTCCTATAGTGTTAAATTTGAATATCATTTCATGCTTATTGATTTATGAGATATTGATAATTTTTGGTATTTTGTGGAAGCGTGTGAGAGCTCGAAACGTCGACTTGTTAATTGAATTATTTTGGATAATTTAAAGATAGTATTTGTTTCCAGATTTATGAATAACAGTACAGTTATTGAATTTGATATAACTTTGAATTATTTACAGTTTAGATTTTAGATATATTGTGCATGTTTACGGATCACAACAACATTTGAATATTTTTGATTAATGCTTTTGATAACATCTGTTTATTTTATCTAGGTTCACTTGATCATTAATTGATTATTACATTTGTTGATTTTGGTAATAATTTGAACTTAGTGTATCAGGTATGTAATGTTGATTCTTGGTTGAACTATAGATATGTATATGTAGGTACATGAAGTTGGCTACAAGTCGACTTGTGTTTGATATTTTTGCAGGATTGTATTGAAATAATTTACAAGTTCATTAAATTATTTACTGTTTTATGAAGTGTTTTATTGAAGTAGGTTTGTTGTGACGTAACTGACAATATACTGAGGTTTCATTAGCCATTGAGCCCTTATCTATAGATTTCTTGTAGCCGCGGAGGATTGGTAGGTTATCTTAGGCGGTTAGCTGGGGTAAAGTGGCAGAGAATCTACCTGGCGCCCAGAACATCTTTATATTGGAAAGTTAACTTACAGTTGGCTTGGCCCTTGTTTGTTAACCCACTCCCGTCTCCACCGAAGCTGCCGTGCACCCTGGTGTGTCAACGTTGACCACGTGGGCCGTAATAAGGTGGTAGGTTAACCATTACATCTAGGCACTAACCGACGTTTTTTGGCATTACAAACTTTAAAATTAACTACCATCTGTCTATTAACTACTTTTGTATTCTTTTTTGCTTCTTTTACAATCTTTTCGGTGTATTTCACAAACTTCTTTGATATGTTCTTTGTCTCGTCAAATTTTTTACTAACATTCTTACTTTGACTTTTTTTCAAATTTTTGTTTCTGCTCTTCCTTAAGTGGTGTACTCTTAAGTATCTACGACCCTTTAGTTGACGTTTTCATCAATCATTGGTTTGGTTGAGGTAGATCTAGGTCTCAATAGTAAGGGAGTGTAGTGGTTCCGGTAACACGCAGGTTTTGGTTCGGATGAATTATCGTTGCAGTCGGTACTACCATTATTCTTTGGGATATCAGATCGTATTATATTAATTATTACAGGATGTTGGAGGGAAACAAAATAACGGTCAATGTCAGCACGATCTTAAAAACATCCAGGAACTGGTCTGGTGGACTTGCGCAGAAAAATGTAGGCATCGACAGTTCCTCGTTGTTGTACAAGTGAAACGATGTGACAACAGTAGGAGCGGCCGGAATCTCAGAAGAATTGTGAATTGGAGCTGTGTCTGAAGAGGGAATAATTGCTATTGTAAAACCGACGGTTTGGGAGATTTATGAAATAGAGCTTTGGTTGGATGTTAACCTCTTCGTAGGGGGACCACTGAATCTTTCATTGCCAGGGATCTTCTTTTAGCTTCTTCTACTTATCAGAAAAAGTTCCGTTCTTCCATTGCATTCAAATAACAAAACAACCTAAAAACAACCCACTTCATGTCTCTTATGTCATCTTGCTCTGGCAACAGGGGTTACCTCTCGTTTTTCTTTGTATAAATAAACGAAATCGATTAAGTCCGGGAGAAGTGTCACCACTTTCGACTACCTTTACAAAGTAGCATACGCTAACCTATACTTTTTTTGATATTACCTTCAGGGATTCTCCTGCCTCCTTGTTTTGTCTTTTATTAATAAGGAAAAAACAGTAATAAATCACTCACCCGGGCGTATTGACTTTACCCAGATTTTCCCATTTTTTAGGGACTTTTCTCGAACCCGCAAATATTTAACTAGATTGACTAAAGAAAAGAAAACATATTTTGTGTTTTAACACCATTTTTTAATGGTGCTACGGATTAAATATACCTAACGATATGCTGATTTCTAAATTATTCAACTATTAACTCTGGAATGAGTACTTCCGAAAAGAAACTCGTATCTTGGAAATTTTTATTTTAGATCGTTAAACAAATCATAATGAAATAGTTTAATGGCTGTATTCACAGGCAAAGAAGAAACTATTTTGAAAAAAACAAGTGTTTTGTTTTCATGCTTACTCCGGTAATATAGGAAAGTTCTTTCGTTTAGTATACAAACAGAGATACACTTTGAGGAGATCCCATCTCAGGAATGAATGATATTATTAAAAATTCTTTGTACATGAATAATTGATATAAATATTCTTTCAAATGTATTACTTACAATGTATTTCCAGTTTCCATCCATCTTTTAAGCTGTCAGTTGAAAGCACTTTGTTTTCAGCTTTACATGACAAGTATTTGCCATCATCTTCTTTTTTCGGCGTAAAAGATAAAGTGCTCGTAGTCATGTTGCCGTCCGTGGACGTCTGTAAAATAAGTAAGTAGATCTGAAATATCTAATTCATACAAAAGAGGTTACTTGATATATATATATATATATATATATATATATATATTGATAAAATTTTCTTGTTTTTTTGGTCAAATGTTTATATAATTTCAAATGTTACGTTTCGGACATATTTTGACTTTTTTCAAACATGTCAATGTATTTAAAAGTTACAATTATTTTAAAACTATGATTATATTATATAAAAAATAAAATAACTTACATTAGACATTTATGTACGGAGACTAATTTTTCTCTAGGAACATAAATTATACTTGAAAATTAAAATATGTTCAGCCACAAATGCTTTATTGTATCACGATGTTTTTTGTTCCTTGTTTTTTTAATTATTTGGGAACAGCAGCATAGATGTTTCCCATATGGTTTACATCTTTCCTTTCATTTATCACGTTTTTTTGGTATGTGGCTCTAATTTGATCACCTTATTAGTACGTTCGAAATTAAAATCATGTTTTTTTTTGTTTTTTTTTTCATGGTTTGTCAATGCCGTCTGGTTTTCTTTGTCATATTTGTGGGAGTTTGCCTATTTTGAAGGTAATGTGATGTTTGTCCGATGTATACACCCTGGCAGTCCTTACATGGTATTTCGTAAACAATGTTACTTTTTTATTTTTGGGCGTTTTTGTTTTAAGCATACTGAAATTGTTTAAAGTTAAATTATATCCTTTGTGACATATGTGGATATTGTGTTTGTTTAGTAGTGGTTTGAATTATGTTGAAAGGTCTTTTATATACGGCAAAGACAAGAATCTATGGTTGTTCTTATTTATTTTGCGTTTTAGTGGCTGGTTTTACTGTTCATGACTTCGGGATACTATTAGTTTAGCGTTAAGTATTTGATTAATCATTTTGTTTGAATAGTCATTTGCTTTGAGTGCCTTTTTCGCTTTAATTATCACATCATCACTAAACGTTTCATCAGATAGTTTTATGACTCTGTCTGCCAAAAACCCCATTATTACGAATTTTTTGGGCAAGTGGGTGATTAGAGTTGAAGTGCAGATATCTGCTGACCAAGTTTTTTTTTGTATAGTTAGAATGTTTTCTTTGTTACGATGTTACATTTTGATTCTATTTCCATTGTGGATTGTATATTTAAGAAAAACGTTAAATGGCCTCTAATGTATCATTTATTTCATCTGTTCGTACAGCAGTAATGCAGTCATCTATAAAAAATTGTATATGATAATCGATATTAGGAAGGATAGCTTCTTCCAGGTCCTCGATTACAATCTGAGGTACAATACTTGAAATTGAAACTTCCATGGCACATCCTTCAATTTGTTTGTAAAAATTCCAGTTATGCGTGAAATATGTGGAGCTTAATGTAGTATTGATTGAATCCTTGAATCCAGGAAATCTTTAAATATTTTCCCATATTTTTTTAATCGACTGTAAAGCAAGATTATTAGGTATGCTGGTATATAGTGAGACTATTTCTAGTGAAATAAGAGTATACTATAAGAGAATAATAGAATTTTGATGTTTTTAATTTTATTTTTAAATTCAAATGAATTTTTTATATAATATCCATTTTGATATGCCACATTTTTAAGAATTGATTTTTGGAAATGGAGATTGAATGCAAGAGACTATAGGTCTTAATGGTATGTTTTCTTTGTGCAATTTTGGAAGTCCGTATATTTTTGGTGGAAAGCATTATGAATTGTTAACGATTTTGCTGATTTAGGAGAAATGTATTCCTTGTTTTGCTACATTTATATTAATCCTTTTTTTTTCTGATATGTATTTGTTGGGTCTAATTTCATTGGTTTATATGTTTTTGTGTTATTAATTATATTCTTCTGTATACAGAATAAATGCTGTTTTAGAATAATTAAAAAAAAAAACAAGAGGCAAACAATCTAAAGTAAATAACAATATATATATATATATATATATATATATATATATATATATATTGTTTGTTCAAAGATTCTTTGACCTGTGATATATAGTATTTCGTTTAAATTAAATCTTAGTTTTTGACCAAACACCAAGTTTTAATTCAAACGAAATACTATATATGTATATATATATATATATATATATATATATAATATATATATACAGGGTGAGGTTTTTTTATGATCCGTATGGGGATCTAGGAAACTAGCGGAGATAGAGCAATGGTTAAATTGGGAAAGATGTGCAGTTTTACTGGCCCAATTTAATGACTTTTTCGGATTTTTGTAAAAAGTCATGGCTTACTAGATATTTTGAAAAAACGAAATTCTGCCGATTTAGTCAGATCCCTCTAGCTCCTTCGTTTTTGATTTTATAAAAAAGTGTAAATATCAAAATTGAAGGGAATTGTATCCCGAATATAATTGTCATGTTCTCGTTTGCGTGACAGCTCTCGTTTTCGAGATATGACACAAACTTATCTTTTTTTGAATGGAAACCATAGTTGGCTATGACCTCAAAAAATCGGACATTTTTATAGCTTTTCAACGATATAATACTCGATATAGGTATTCATAAAAATAACGGAGTTATGGATGCTTTTTTCTCTTATTTTCACTTTTAACGTAGTTAGCCATGAAATAGATTGATTTATTAATAACTATTCCAAAAAACATTGAACGATTTTTTTCTATCAGATATAACGAAAAAACTAAATAAGTAGGTACTTACTAAAAACTTAAGAAATTAAAGTAAATAATAATGGTTACAATTTATGTTCGAAAAGTTCCCTATTGTTAGAACAAAAATTGCATCTTTTTAAGATTGACATTACCGTTTTTCCTCACAGACCGCCTATCAATTTCTTCAATTGATTATAATACCGCCTCCCTTAGGTCATCAACTGTCTTATACTTTCTTTCGTATACTTTGTTTTTTAGCGCACCCCATAAATAGAAGTCTATAACTGCCAAATCGGGAGACCGGGGTGGCCATTCGCGTGAACCATTTTTTAGTTGATAACTGATCCCTGCCGGGATCGATGGTAAAATGACGACGTTTCGGCAGAGTCACATCTGCCCTCTTCAGGTCGGTTCGCATAATTCTCGTAGCCTTCTGCTTTCGCTTCTAGTTATTCGAATACTAGAGTATTTTCAGAAGCGCTCGGCGCTGTTATATAGTCGCTTCGGCTCGGCGCCTATTGGTTGGCACCGTGAACGGCTGCGTGTGATTGGCCCTGGGCGCTCAGTGGGCACGCCTCCCGCCTGCTGATTTTTTATCTCCGGTTGAGTTGTAGTTGTTATTGGACGGGTCCGGGCCGGTACGGTGTTTAATAGAATTTTCCAACAATTCGATAAGTTCTGAATTTCATTGCGTGCGTTTAGACTGTGAGGCCTCTTCGCTATTTCAGTTGCCTCTCTTACGAGTCTTGATTTCGGGTGTTCTATATTTGCCAGTACTCTGGTGTTCTCAAAGTCTATTCGGTGTGACATCGTGGTGGCGTGTTCCGCAATGGATGTTGTTTTTTCCTGCTTTCTTACAGCGTTCTGGTGTTCATCTCGTCTAGCTTGAATTCTTCTATTAGTTTGCTCCACATAGGTTTTATGACAGTCTGCACATGGAATCTCGTACACTCCCTGTTGTTCTAAAGAGATCCTCGTCTTCGGAGTCCTCAACACCGTGCTTATTTTTCTGTCTGTATTGAAAATAGTATCGATATTGTGTCTCCGTAGAATTCTTGCACTACTGTCCGTGGTCCCCTTGACATACGGTAAATAAGCCTTGGTTATTGGTGTCTCATGCTCCTCGTCTGTTTGTCTCGGTTTTGACTTTAGGGCTCTTTGTATATTTCGGTCTGTAAATCCGTTTTGTCTCAGAGCTGTTTTTAAACTGTCCATTTCCTGTTTGATGTTATCCTGGTCAGCTAGTTTTTGTGATCTGGTTACTAAAGTCTTGACGACGGCTTGTAGTTGGGCTGGGTGGTGATGAGAATTAGCATGAAGGTATCTGTTGGTGTTGCTTTCCTATATACTGTATGGCCAAGGCTTCCATCTTCCTTCCTATTTATGAGAACGTCAAGGAATGGCAGTTGATTGTTGGCTTCAACCCCCATGGTAAATTTTATTTTGTGATGGATGCCATTAAGGTGGTCTAAAAAAGTATTGAGGTGTTCCCTCCCATGAGGCCAAATCACAAATGTATCATCCATATATCGCAACCATAAACTGGGTTTAAGAGTTGTTGTTCTTAGTGCCAACTTCTCAAAACTCTCCATAAAAAGGTTCGCTATAACGATACAAACAAGTGGAAGGAGCTCCTATGGGATCGCCACTCTCACCAGTTATAGCGAACCTTTTTATGGAGAGCTTTGAGGAGTTGGCACTAAGAACAAGAACTCTTAAACCCAGTTTATGGTTGCTATATGTGGATGATACATTTGTGATTTAGCCTCGTGGGAGGGAACACCTCAATACTTTTTTAGACCACCTTAATGGCATCCATCACAAAATAAAATTTACCATGGGGGTTGAAGCCAACAATCAACTGCCATTCCTTGACGTTCTCATAAATAGGAAGGAAGATGGAACCCTTGGCCATACAGTATATAGGAAAGCAACTCACACCAACCTTCATGCTAATTCTCATCACCACCCAGCCCAACTACAAGCCGTCGTCAAGACTTTAGTAACCAGATCACAAAAACTAGCTGACCAGGATAACATCAAACAGGAAATGGACAGTTTAAAAACAGCTCTGAGATAAAACGGATTTACCGACCGAAATATTCAAAGAGCCCTAAAGTCAAAACCGAGACAAACAGACGAGGACCATGAGACACCAATAACCAAGGCTTATTTACCGTATGTCAAGGGGACCACGGACAGTATTGCAAGAATTCTACGGAGACACAATATCGATACTATTTTCAATACAGACAGAAAAATAAGCACGGTGTTGAGGACTCCGAAGACGAGGATCCCTTTAGAACAACAGGGAGTGTACGAGATTCCATGTGCAGACTGTCATAAAACCTATGTGGGGCAAACTAATAGAAGAATTCAAGCTAGGCGTGATGAACACCAGAACGCTGTAAGACCGTACAGGCCCGGACCCGTCCAATAACAACTACAACTCAACCGGAGATAAAAAATCAGCAGGCGGGAGGCGTGCCCACTGAGCGCCCAGGGCCAATCACACGCAGCCGTTCACGGTGCCAACCAATAGGCGCGAGCCGCGACTATATAACAGCGCGAGCGCTTCTGAAAATCTTAGTATTCGAGTAACTAGAAGCGAGAGCAGAAGGCTACGAGAATTATGCGAACCGACCTGAAGAGGGCAGATGTGACTCTGCCGAAACGTCGTCATTTTACCATCGATCCCGGCAGGGATCAGTTATCAACTACGCGGATGAATTCCAGGAAACCACCTAAAACATTTAGTGCCCGCGAAAACTTAAAAACAAAATTTCAGTTAATGGGAAAGCAGCCTGGTAAAACAGGTTTTAGGAAACTCTTTTTATTATGAATGCTTTCGGATATACTTTTATCCTTCGTTAGTCACCAAAAATAATTAAATTATATAATGTTCATTATTATAAGAGAGTTGCCATAATCGAGATTTTAATATAAATAGATGGTACATCACTTAAAAAATTAGAGGTAATAATGTTAATATAGGAATACTTTCATACTTTGTGAGTATGTGAAGTGACAAGAATTGTCTGTCAATTAGGAAGATCAAAACTCAAAACATGTTTTTTATACGGACCAAACTATGAAAATGATACTGTGACAGACGACAGAAATGATGCGTGATTTAGAAATGTATGAAGATTTGAAATTAAGATTTGAATTAATAATTTTTTTTATCTTCTCCTAATCTTATTAACTAACATTAAAATAAATAGAAATATAAACGATAACAATTTCTTAAAAAGTTGAATGAATGGAAGAAAATGAAGGAGAAGTGTGTAAATATAAATTTTCAATCAATAGTATCAACAGAACAAATCGTTTGGTTAGGTTTGTTATCAATTTCTAGTAGATAACTGTAAATGATGTTGAGGTTCTGCATATCTGTCTTTTTATTGATACTATTTGGGGTTGTTGTATATAAAGACCATCTCAAGGAAACAGCGTTTGAAAGTATTACGTTCGTTGATATCAGATATCAGCTATGTGATTACTATCATAACAATGTGAAACAATTGCACAACTGTTCTTTCCTAACCTAATATCACTTCTATGGGAAGTAATTCTTCCTTTGAGGTTCCTTGAAGTATATATCCCTGAACAATCTTTGCAATCATTAGACATTTTATCTTTGCTAATCTTGTCTTTGGTTTTGCTAAACAGAAAACTGACAGTTTTAATGGACTTATGTGTAAAACGGATACTAACTTTATTAATGAAAATTTTGGATTTTGAGACTGATGTTTTCAATATATGGCAAAGAAAAAAATCTAAAAGAATCGGTGTTATTAGTGGAATCGTTATCGTTAAGAATTGTACTAGAAGGTGGATTAGTCGTTGTTGTAATGACTCTGTTGTCTCTTAAAATAATTGGATTATATAAAATAATTTTGTTTAGTAATTTGCTGGGATATGAATTATTAATGAATAAGTTATAGAGAATTTTAAAATTTTTGTCTCTAAATTCTAGATTTCATTGAATTAACTAAATTGATTTTCTTCCTCATAGGATGATGGTATAAAAAATTTAAGTAACGTCCTGAATTAGTTGGTTTAGTGTACCAATCGAGTTTGAGAACATTGTCTTGGTTTCTGATAATTTTAGTATCAAGGAATGGAACGCTACATATGTTGTCTACCTCTTCTATTGTAAATTGTAAGTGTTGGTTTTAACTGTTAAAAATATCTAGTAATTCAGTCTTCCCATCACTAGGAATGGAGCAAATTATATAATCAAAGTATTTTTTTTTTTAAAAGGTATGTTATAGGAGATTTTGGAGAGACAGTACTCAATAAGGTCATCCTGATATATTGGAAGACTATGGGCGATAACTTGGATACCATTGGGGAACCAATAATTTGTTTGTAATAAACGTTATTAAATGAAAAGAAAGTGGATTCGAAAATGAATTGTACGAGTTCAAGAAATTTGTTTTTATTGGTGTTAATGTGTTGTGAAATATTGTTCCAATGTTTGTTAATACTCTGCTTAGCTAGACTGAGTGGAATGTTGGTAAACAGGGATTTGACATCTAGGCTAACTAAGATGTAGTTAGCTGGTAATTGATAATCATTGTATATATTGGCAAACGTGAAGGAATCCTCTATATAAAATGAATCAGACTTATCATAAGAAGCATTAAGAATATCAACCAATATCCTAGCGATTCCCGCTTTTTGTTGATAGGTATAAGTAGGATCTCTGTTGATAACTTGGTAATATTCATTATCACTTAATAGTCCTTTTGATAGATTTATGTAATGGTCTTTAAGGATTGCCGTTGTCACGTTACCTTTATCAGATTGACCTATCAAAATTTCAAGGTGGTCTTTAAGAAACCTTTTAGTGGTATAAAAGCAAGTGTTCAAGTAATGGTTGTAGTTAGA
The DNA here is from genome assembly GCA_034190945.1 of Octodonta nipae. Taxonomy (NCBI): domain Eukaryota; kingdom Metazoa; phylum Arthropoda; class Insecta; order Coleoptera; family Chrysomelidae; genus Octodonta; species Octodonta nipae. The sequence goes on from CM067217.1 coordinate 49,723,080, forward strand.
AAAATTATTTGATTTTCTGAAAAAAATAGTAAGAATGTTAGTCACTTTAGAGGTGTAAATGTTTTGAAGAGTTTTGTTTTGAACATGTTATATAATATATTCTACATCTGCTAAATATCTTTTTATAGAAATTTCTTTAGTTCTTGGAGGTAAACAAAATTTGGGCCCTAAAGAGAGAATGTCAACTACTTCTTTGGGAAATTGAATATTAGTCAAATTCCTAAACCAATTATCGCTAATTTTTATCTGTTTAGTTTGTTCGTTAATTAATGTATTAAATTTTTTGATGTTGTTTGATTTAACTTTATGGAAAATTTTGTTATATATTATATTTTGTCTGCGAAAGAACTCATTGGCAATTCCTTCTGGTAAGGTATTGTAAATATCAAACTTTAAATTATTCATTAAATATTCATACTTTGAGATGGTTGAATTAATAAATCTAATTTCAATATTAAGAAGTTTAGAATTTAATCTTGTTATACAGTTGTCTAATATCTGTGCTTGATGACTGCTGTGGTATTCAATGTCTTGAGCTACATTGTGTGTGTTATTCCCAATATGTACAGGAGTGATGTGAGTCCTTTTGCAATTCAATAGGAAAATCCTTCTATTCTTTCGTGATGCCATCTTTCTGTTGGTATTTGCGAAATCCTTCATACTCTTGGTGGTCTGAGGGGCATATGTGTTGGCGATGTGATTGAAAAAGCCCATTTATAATAAACAAAATGGGTTGTAAGGGCTGAATAGTTAAAACAGAAACTTCAGCCAATGGGAAAGCAGCCTGGGAAAACTATAAAAAAATTTTCCATAAAGTTAAATCAAACAACATCAAAAAATTTAAAACATTAATTAATGAACAAACTAAACAGATAAAAATTAGTGAGAATTGGTTTAAGAATTTGACTAATATTCAATTTCCCAAAGAAGTAGTTGAATTCTTTCTTAGGGCCCAAATTTTGTTTACACCCAAGAACTAAAGAAATTATATTTAGCAGATGTAGAATATATTATACAAAACTCTTCAAAATATTTACACCTCTAAAGTGACTAACATTCTTACTAATTTTTTCAGTAAACCAAATAATTTTTCTAACTACAACCATTACTTGAACACTTGCTTTTATACCACTTTTATACCACACTGAAATTTTGATAGGTCAATCTGATAAAGGTAACGTGACAACGGCAATCCTTAAAGACCATTACATAAATCTATCAAAAGAACTCCTAACTGATAATGAATATTACCAAGTTATCAACATAGATCCTACTTATACCTATCAACAAAAAGCGGGATGTTTACCGTCCGAATTCAAGAATAGTAAACAAATTACAGACTCTATCGCTAAAGAATACAGTATGTATAACTCTATATGCCCTAGGTTTTATGCATTAATCAAATCAAAAGCCAGTTTTAGCAGTAAGACCAATTGTGCCCTCGATTGATTCACCTAATTCCGGAATCGCTAGGTTGCTATTCTTAATGCTTCTTATGATAAGTCTAATTCATTTTATATAGCGTTTGCCAATATATACAATGATTATCAATTACCAGCTAACTACATCTTAGTTAGCCTAGATGTCAAATCCCTGTTTACCAACATTCTACTCAGTCTAGCTAAGCAGAGTATTAACAAACATTGGAACAATATTTCACAACACACTAACATCAATAAAAACAAATTTCTTGAACTCGTACAATTCATTTTAGAATCCACTTTCTTTTCATTTAATAACGTTAATTACAATCAAATTTTTGGTTTCCCAATGGGATCCAAGTTATCGCCCATAGTCTCCGAATATATCAGGATGGCGTTATTGAGTACTGTCTCTCCAAAATCTCCTATAACATACCTTTTTTAAAAAAATACGTTGATGATATAATTTGCTCCATTCCTAGTGATGGGAAGACTAAATTACTAGATATATTTAACAGTTATAACCAAGACTTACAATTTATAATAGAAGAGGAAGACAACTTATGTAGCGTTCCATACCTTGATACTAAAATTATCAGAAACCAAGACAATGTTCTCAAACTTGATTGGTATACTAAACCAACTAATTCAGGACGTTACTTAAATTTTTTATCCCATCATCCTATGAGGATGAAAATCAATTTAGTTAATTCAATGAAATATAGAATTTGTAGAGTCAGACAAAAATTTAAAAATTCTTTATAACTTATTCATTAATAATTCATATCCCAGCAAATTACTCAACAAAATTATTTATAATAATCCAATTATTTTGAGAGACAACAGAGTTATTACAACAACGACTAATCCACCTTCTAGTACAATTCTTAACGATAACGATTCCATTAATAACACCGTTTCTTTTAGATATTTTTCTTTGCCATATATTGAAAACATCAGTCTCAAAATCAAAAAAAAAATATCCGTTTTATACATAAGTCCATTAAAACTGTCAGTTCTCTGTTTAGCAAATCCAAAGACAAGATTAGCAAAGATAACATGTCTAATGTAGTCTATGAAAATCAATTTAGTTAATTCAATGAAATCTAGAATTTGTAGAATCAGTCACCCCACCTTTAGAGACTAAAATTTAAAAATTCTTTATAACTTATTAATTAATAATTCATATCCCAGCAAATTACTCAACAAAATTATTTTTAATAATCCAATTATCTTGAGAGACAACAGAGTCATTACAACAACGACTAATCCACCTATTTGTACAATTCTTAACGATAACGATTTCACTATTAACACCGATTCTTTTAGATATTTTTCTTTGCCATATTTTGAAAACATCAGTCTAAAAATAAAAAAAAATTCTTTAATGAAGTTAATATCCGTTTTACACATAAGTCCATTAAAAGATAACATGTCTAATGTAGTCTATGAAATTGATTGCAAAGATTGTACAGGGATATATATATATATATATATATATATATATATATATATATTGGTCAGACTTCAAGGAACCTCAAAGGAAGAATTACTTCCCATAGAAGTGATATTAGGTTAGGAAAGAACAGTTGTTCAATTGCTTCACATTGTTATGATAGTAATCACATAGCTGATTTTGAGAATGCACGCGTACTTATCAACGAACGTAATACTTTCAAACGCTGTTTCCTTGAGATGGTCTATATACACAACAACCCAAATAGTATCAACAAAAAGACAGATCTGCAGAACCTCAACATCATTTACAGTTATCTACTAGAAATTGATAACAAGAACTCCTATAAACCTAACAAACGATGTGTTCTGTTGATTCTATTGATTGAAAATTGATATTTACACACTTCTCCTTTATTTTCTGCCATTCATTCAACTTTTTAAGAAATTATATCAATTATATTTCTATTTATTTTAATGTTAGTTAATAAGATTAGGAGAAGATAAAAAAAATTAATTCAAATCTTAATTTCAAATATTCATACATTTCTAAATCACACATCATTTCTGTCTATCACAGTATCATTTTCATAGCTTGGTCCGTATAAGAAACATTTTTTGATCTTTCTAATTGACAGAAAATGTCACTTCACATACTCACAAAGTATGAAAGTATTCCTATATTAACATTATTACCTCTAATTTTTTAAGTGATGTACCATCTATTCATATTTTAACCTCGATTATTGTAAGTAACTCTTTTATAATAATGTATAGTGTATAATTTAAGTATTTTTAGCGACTGACGAAGGATAAAAGTATATCCGAAAGCTTTCATAATAAAAAGAGTTTCCTAAAACTTGTAGTTTTACCAGGCTGCTTTCCCATTAACTGAAGTTTCTGTTTTGACTATTCAGGCGTACAACACATTTGGTTTATATATATCTATATAACATGGTTTCATAACTAGGTGCAATAAGTTATAAGTCTACAATTTCGTAAGTTCACAAATTTTCAAATGCTATAAATTGAAAAATGTTCCATTAAGCTTATTATTATTACTTTTTAGGCCTGGTATAGTGTCAACAATCTTCAGCTCATACACAAATCAATGAGTTACTTGCTTTCTACGTTATTGATCGTTTCAAATGTTTGCAAGTTTGTGGAAGCGAACAGGGAGTCACACAATTTATTTCTATTCCTGAATAAAAAATGGAAAATTTATTTGGATAATCGTATTACGATTTTGCTACTTACAGTAAACACATGCCTCCTGAACTTTAACCGTGTAATTCGGCAAGAACTTTGACATGTTTTTTAGCATTTTATGCAACATGATTTACTGAACTTTCTTGTCAGCGTTACGAGACGGAAAAGATTTATCGGTTTTCACTTAATACGGAATAATAGCTGTGAAAGAACACCGCGGATGATTTAAATTTCCCGTAGAATTTCGCTGGCAAAATCGATTTGATGCAATTCTGTACTTTTTCTATTAATTTGTCAACAGTCATTGAACATTGTGAAAATCAAATTGAAAATTTAAATCTAATAAGATAAAATAATCATAAATTAATAAGTTTCTGTGGAAATATTTTGAAATTATTGTCAAACAAAATACAGAAGACAAATGCGTTGTTATCGACTTCCCATTCTTAAATGTGTGATCCGTTAGACACAACATAATTATTGCAATTGATAACCTGGTTTTGTTTAATGTTAATATTATTGGTTAGAAACTTAAATCTCCTTTATCTAAGGGTATATTTCATGTAATCATGTAATTTATACAAATAAGAGAAGAAATATTAAAATGCTGTGGAAAAGTAAACTTTAAAATTCTATTGACTCAAATAATGCAGGGATAAAAATCAATAATGAATCCATAACACTACTAGAACTCTCCAAAATACTTTATACAGTGAGGACGCGTTGGTTGGAACAAATTCATTTAAAATTCAGGTGTTGTTTTTTTTGGAGAAACGCTGTGACACGTAGTTTTTTTTGGACTGTATTTATACAGGGTGGGCCAGAAAACGCAATTATCAACTTCATTTTTTCAGAAGGAAACATTTGTTTTCTATTTTATTTTTTAATTGAACTGCATTGAACTCTAAGTATTTTTTATGTATGACTTTCCATAATCCAATGTGGGTTTTCTGATGCCCAATATGGAACTTTTTGCCTGTTTACTTAACCATTTAAACAAAATGTTGACTGGTCGGAAAAAAACTATCTTACTTGAAAAGTGCGGGTTGGCATTGCATCTATCCATTATTATTTCGCAAATTTCTACTCTCCAGTCCAAATCATCTTCAGTAAGTTCCTGAACTAAGTGAACTTTGTATGGGTGCCATTTGTAGTTCTATGCAAGCATTTTAGAACAGAAGATTTACTTATTTGTCTGGTGGATTTGTGAGGATTTTCTTGTAAATCGAGCAAAACATTTAATTGTGTATCTTCTGGAAGATGTTTGGTTTTGTAATTGTCTCTTACGTGGCCAAATTCTAAAAACTTTTTTTCTATTTTACTAACTACCAGTCGTGTATTAGACCGCTCTGGGTACCTCATATTAAACAATTTGCAAACGTCAGCTTGTGTTCGAGTTCTGACGCCATATCCTACCATCGTCAAAATTTCTATTCGCTGCTTTTCACTTAAACGCGCCATACTTTGAAACTTTGCAACTGCACTTGACAACTACTTATTTGAAGTAAAATTACAGTTTCTATGAAAATAAACAAGTGTTAAAAATTCCAGCATTAAAAAAAGATTTCCATTTATGCGATTAAATCACTCCCAACAATCATAAAAACCAGACGTAAATAAATAGGTTCAAACCAACAAACACCTTATTTTTACCGTTGTTTTCTTAACTTTAAAAAGAAATTTAATTTTTTTAATAACTGTTAATTTTCGGTATAGGACATTGTACATGAAAAATACTCTAATTCAACGCAGAATTCAAAAACAAAATAAACAAGAAATGTTTCCATTTGAAGTTGATGGTCGCAATTTATTTTTGGCCCACCCTGTATAAATGAGTTTATTATCACAAAACCGCAGTCGAAAAAAAAACCGACGTGTTGCAACACCTGAATTTTAAATGAATTTGTTCCAACCCACGCGTCATCACTGCATAAGATTCTAACAAAAATATTTACGAATATATTAATGACGAAATATGACATTTGTCACTCTAGGGAAGAAGTATGTATTTTATGTGACAAAATCCAACAGCAAACCACGTGCGCCATCAAGTAAAGAATAGTTTATATGCCAATTTTGACAATTTTAACAGAAAACTCGTGGAAGTAAATTATTAGAGCATTAAAAAAACCCAAAAATTATGGATTTTTTTTATTTGGCTTATAGTGCGAAAAGTGATCTGTTCATAATGCCGCCAACAAAAAAATTGGAGAGAATAAAAAAGTCTTTAAAATGAGTGTTTATAAATCTCGATCGCAACATTTTCACAAATAAAAGATGAAATGAACATATGTGGCTGTAAAAAATTCATAACTTGGTTGTAATAACTGCTGGAACCTTAATCTGCCACCTAATGATAGTTTATAATAGTTTATAACGTTTAGATCACTAAGCTGACCCTCGATATTGACGGTTTAGTCGATCTTGCAGATTTGCAATTTAAATAATTTGTAGAAATATTTTGCAGAGCGTATCGTATTAACCACGATTCGATAGGGGATATTAAAAAGATAATTTGAAATCTCGTAAAATGAACTTGGCTTTGTATATCTTGGGTTTTTGTTATAGTGCCGTAAAATGTATTAATAGTGCTTGTGACTTTTTGCTTAAACGACCGAACCTTAGCTTTCCTTAGATGTCTTGACAGCGGCCGACCTATTCACAAAAGTAATTTAATTAATAACACAGCGGTATAAAAGTATCCATTAACCTAATAAACCATTGAAAAAATATACCAATATGAGGAGATAATAGTTATGTAAATAAAAACCTGAGAACAAAATATACATTAATACAGTTTCCCATAATTTTCATCTCGTGACCACACATCAAAAAAATCTTACATTCGCCCAGGGTCATGAGAGCTAATGTCAGTTCACTGCTGACTGGCTGTGACATATTGGTACTTTTAATGCAATATTTGCTATTATTAACACATCTTGAGCGGGTAATACAACAGACTCAACTTAGCTGCGTAGCGGGCGCATTTAGAGACGTAAGCAAAAATTGCGTATTTGAGAATTTTACAAAATGTTTAACATTTATAATAAATTTTCCATCAAAAACAGACAATTTTGAATTATTTATATTTATGGTGGCTGCCCCAAGATGGTGGACAAAATTTCTTATCTACCCCCATGATATGGGTATCAAGTGAAAGGGTCTGCTGAGAGGAATACGAAAAATAAAATGACGCCAGTCTAAATTCAAAATGGCAGATGTTTCAAGAAGGCGGACAAAATTGCTCATCTACCCCCATTATGGGTGTCAAATGAAAGGGTCTGCTGAGAGGAATACGAAAAATAAAATGAAGTCACTCTAAATTCAATATGGCGGATGTTTCAAGAAGGCGGACAAATTTCTTATCTACCCCCATGATATGGGTATCAAATGAAAGGGTCCGCTGAGAAGAATACGAAAAATAAAATGACGTCTCTCTAAATTCAAAATGGCGGATGTTTTAAGAGGGCAGACAAAATTGCTCAGCTACCCCCATTATGGGTATCAAATGAAAGGGTTTGCTGAGAGGACTACGAAAAATAAAATGACTTCACTCTAAATTCAATATGGCGGATGTTTCAAGAAGGCGGACAAAATTTGTTATCTACCCCCATGACATGAGTATCAAATGAAAGGGTCCGCTGAGAGGAATACGAAAAATAAAATGACTTCACTCTAAATTCAATATGGCGGATGTTCAAGAAGTCGGGCAAAATTTCTCATCTACCCCCATGATATGGGTGTCAAATGAAAGGGTCTGCTGAGAGGAATAAGAAAAATAAAATGACGTTACTCTAAATTCAAAATGGCGGATCTTTCAAGAATGCGGACAAAATTTCTTATCTACCCCCATAATATGGGTATCAAGTGAAAGGGTCTGCTGAGAGGAATACGAAAAATGAAATGACGCCAGTCTAAATTCAAAATGGCAGATGTTTCAAGAAGGCGGACAAAATTGCTCATCTACCCCCATTATGGGTGTCAAATGAAAGGGTCTGCTGAGAGGAATACGAAAAATAAAATGAAGTCACTCTAAATTCAATATGGCGGATGTTTCAAGAAAGCGGACAAATTTCTTATCTACCCCCATGATATGGGTATCAAATGAAAGGGTCCGCTGAGAAGAATACGAAAAATAAAATGACGTCACTCTAAATTCAAAATGGCGGATGTTTTAAGAGGGCAGACAAAATTGCTCAGCTACCCCCATTATGGGTATCAAATGAAAGGGTTTGCTGAGAGGAATACGAAAAATAAAATGACTTCACTCTAAATTCAATATGGCGGATGTTTCAAGAAGGCGGACAAAATTTGTTATCTACCCCCATGACATGAGTATCAAATGAAAGGGTCTGCTGAGAGGAATAAGAAAAATAAAATGACGTTACCCTAAATTCAAAATGGCGGATCTTTCAAGAATGCGGACAAAATTTCTTATCTACTCCATGATACTTTTTTAAGCTGTCGGATAACGTACAATATATTATAACCTAATATAACAAAATTAGAAAACATTTATAATTACACTAGTCGTTAGCCGTGTTTTCACCCGCATACGGAATGTACAAGTCTTTGCAAAAAGAAATAACTTATGAAACATGTGGGTTACCCTATATAACAATTTTTCCAAATTTTTTGAAATACCCTACTTAACTATAAATCTACCAATCCCGAATATATTTCACCCAAAAACTGCAAATGCTTATGGGCCACCCTATAAAACAATTTTATTCGACATTTTTTTGAATAGTCTGTAACTGTAACTCTAGTTCACCTTATAGTGCAACCATCCTGTATATGCTGCTGTTTATTTGTCACCCAATATAAATTTTTTTAAGACCTGCTTCTAACTCTACTCCACCCTATATTTCAACTATGCAACTGCTTATGGTCTACGTTATATAACAATTTTTTGAGCCACCTTGTAAAGTACAATTTCTCTCCACACTATATTTTAATCACACTTTATATGCAACTTTTTCTAACACTGTTATAATGACATTCTAAAACTATAATTGCTTCGCCCCATATTCCAGGTATTCCATATAGTGGGATGCAACTGTTCATGCCTTATATAACAACTTTTTAAAACTTTTCGATCCACCCTAATGGACTAATTATAATTATAATTTGACTTCGATCCACGTTTCAGATATTGCATTTATGCAACAGTTCATGCTCTATCCTACAAAATTTTTTATCCAACCTATTTTATTATAATTCTACTCTACCCTCTATTTCAACCACCTTGTATATGCAACTACTTATCGGCCACCCAGTATAACATTCCTCGTACCTCCCTGTATAACTATAAATCCATCAATGCCCAGTATATTTCACCAAAACTGCAACTGCTTATAGAGCACCCATATAAAAATTTTGTTTAAATTTTTTTTAATCACCTTGTATGTATCACAACTACCCTGTATACGCTGCTGCTTATTGGTCAACCAATATAACATTTTTTAAATACTTAACTCTAACACTTCTCCACCCTATATTTCAACTATCCTCTATGTGCAACTGATTATGAGCCACGCTATTTCAGACTTTTTTTAACCACATTTTAAAGTATAATTTCTCTCCATACTTCATTTAAAGCACCCTTCATTTGTAACACTGCGTAACAATAACTTTCGTGCGTCCTATATTTCAAGTACTCCATATATGCCACTGCTCATTCTTCTACTATTTTCTTATCCACCGTGTATAATTATACTTCTAGTCCACCCTATATTACCACAATCTTGTATATGCAACTACTTATTTGCCACCCAATATAACATTTTTGTACCACCATGTATCCTTAAAATTGTACTCCACCCTATATTTCAATCATCCGGTAAATGGAACAGCTTGTAGATCCTAACTTTTTTTTATAATATTTTTAAACCTACCTGTATAGCTGTAAATATACTCCGCTACATATTTCAACTATCCTATATATGCAGCTACTTGTGGATATAAAACAAGTTTTTAACCACAACATAAACTATAATTCCACTCCATCTTATATTTCAAACACCCTGTATAAACAACTGCTTCTAACATTTTTTCAACCCATTTTATAACTATAGTATCTTATGAACATAATTCAAAGATCCTAACGGCTTACATAACATTTTTTTAAGATTTCTTAACCACTGTATGAATATTCTACCCATTTTCAACCACTTAATATATGAAACTGTTTATGGCCCACTCAATATAACTATTTTGGACCACCCTGTATAACTAATTCCACTCGCCCATATTTTCACCACATTGTATGTATTCAGATGCTTATAGGACACCAAATATAACTTTTTTAGATTTTTTATTCACTGTATGAATATTCTACCCTTTTTCAACCACTTGGTATATGGAACTGTTTATGGCCCACTCAATTTAACTTTTTTGGACCACCCTGTATAATACCAATTCCACTCCCCCTTATTTCCGCCACATTGTATATATCCAGTTGCTTATAGGACACCAAATATAACTTTTTTAGATTTTTTAAATACATGTAATTCTATTTGGCTCAAAGTTTCCCTGTAAAATTACGCTTGTTATATCAGTTGATTTTTGTTAAATCGAAACATGATACATTTGCACATTCCGAATCTATATCTATACTATTATAAAATTGTAAATTTGTCTGTTTGTTTGTTTGTTTGTTTGTTCGGGCATCACGTTAGAACTGATTTTGATCTTTTTTAGTCGCAAAGCTTATATTGATTTGATTTGAAATCTGGTAGACATTTTATCTCCCTAAATTGACAGAAACGGTAGATATAGCGAAAAAACTTGTACCATGCTTGGTAAAAGAATTACTCAATTGGTTCCAGCGCACGCACAAAATATTAGATATTGGCATCAGTTTAGCTTTTATTCAAATTTCGGAATGTGCCAATGTAACATATTTCGATTAAAAAAAAAACAACTGATGTAACAACCGTAAATGAAATTACACAGGGTTTTCTGGATATAGGACACTAAGTGCGGAATAGAATTACATGGATTTAAAAAATCTTAAAATAAAGTATACTGGGTGTCCTATAAGCAGTTGCCTATATACAATGTGGTTGAAATAAAGGGGGTGGAATTATTTGTACGGGGTGGTCCAAAAAAGTTATATTAAGTGGGCTATAAATAGTTGCCTATACCAAGTGGTTGAAAAAGGGTAGAAATTTATAGAGTTTGGATAAAAAAATCTTAGAAACAAATGTCTTATGTAAGCAGTTAGGATCTTTGAATTATGTGCATAAGATATTATAATTATGAAATGGGTTGAAGAAATGTTAGAAGCAGTTGTTTATAGAGCGTGGTTGAAATATAAGATAAAGTGGAAGTTGTTTATGGTGTGGTAAAAACTTGTTTAATATCCACAAGTATTTGTATATACAGGATGGCTGAACATATAGCGCAGTATAATTAGAGGTATATAGGTGGGTTTAAAAAAATACTATAAAGAAATGTAATGACCTACAAGCTGTTTCATTTACCGGATGGTTGAAATATAGGGTGCAGTAGGATTCTAAGGATACAGGGTGGTATAAAAATGTTAGGTATATTGGGTGGCAAATAAGTGATTGCATATAAACTGTTGTTGAAATATAGGGTGATGTAGAGTTATAATTATACAGGGTGGATAAAAAATGCTAGAAAAATTTTGTTATATATCAGTACCTAAAATATGGGGCGCAGTAAAGTTATAATTACACAGTGTGATTCAAACAAGGTTTGCAAATGAAAGGTGGTTTAAAAGAAGTGCCTAGACAAATTATACGTTATAATGTTGTTGAAAAAATATGAGGAAAAATTGTGAAATAGCGTAGTTCATAATTATTTGCAAAGATAGGATAGTTGAAATATAGGGTGAAGAAGTGTTATGTTCAATTATTTAAAAAATGTTAAATTGGTTGACCAATAAGCAGTATCGAATACAGGGTAGGTGTAATACCTACAAGGTGATTCAAAGACATGTTGAACAAAATTGTTATATAGGGTGTCCAATAAGCAGTTGCAGTTTTGGTGAAATATATTGGGCATTGATGGATTTATAGTACAGTGTAAAAAAATGTTGTACTGGGTGGCCGATAAATAGCGACTGGAGTAGAATTATAGTTAAACAGGTTCGATAATTTTTTTTTTAGGACTGAACATGTAAAATTATAGTTCATACAGTGTGATTAAAACAATGTTAGAAAAAGCTGCATAGAAGGGGTGGTTGAAATATATGGTCGAGACAAATTATACTTTCAAAGGTTGTTTTAAAATTAGTTATATAGCGTAGTCCATAAGCCAGTGGTTTCCAACATTTTTGTACCTGCACCCCCCTTAAAAAAAATGTCGCGCCCCCTTAATTTTTCTAACAATCTAATTGTAGATTACGTATACCTATTTTGCTGATTCATTTTTTTGACACCTATTCGACTTTTTTGGTTTGTATTCCAAAATAATATTTTGGAAACAGCTGTATGCCCCTGTTGCAAAGGTCTCGCGCCTCCTTAGGGAGGCGCGGCCAACAGGTTAGAAACCACTGCCATAAGCAGTTGAGTATATAAGATAGTGAGTTATAGTTAAGTTTTAAAAAAATGTTATATTTGGTGGCCTCTAAGCAAATGCACATACAGGGTGGTTGAAATATTTTGTAGCCTAAAATTATGGTTATACAGGATGGTTCAAAAATAAGTTATAATGTTTGACAAAATGGCAGTAGTGTATACAGGATGGTTTTAATGTAGATGGAAGTAGAGTTAGTTATACAAAGCTGTTAAAAAAAAGTTGAATAAAATTGTTATATAGGGTGGCCAATAAGCAATTTGTGTGAGTGTTTAAATAAAAGTTTGGTGTTAGGCTGCAAAACTGTATTTTTACATTTATGACACATCAAGGGTTACAGACGTATTTCGATTAGGGTGGATCAAAAAAAGTTAAAAAAATTGTTATACCCGGTAGACCGTGAACAGTTGCATTCTACTATATGGAATATCTGAAATATGGAGAGAAGCAAGAATATAGTTTTAGAGTGTGTTTAACAAATGTTACATAAAGTTGAATATAAAGGGTGATTAAAACATAGGGTAAAGACAAATTTTACTTTAAAAGGTGGTACCAAAAAATATCAGAAATAATTGTTATAAATCGTAGACCATAAACAATTGCATAGCTGAAATATAGAGTAGAGAAGAGTTATAGCCAGGTGTTCAAAAAGTTATATTGAGTGAAAAATAAACAGCAGCATATACAGGATGGTTGCAATATAGGGTGAAGTAGAGTTACAGTTATTCAAACAAATGTCGAACAGAATTGTTATATAGGGTGGCCCATAAGTACTTAGAGTTTGGCTGAAATATATTGGTTATTGGTAGAGATCCCGTATGCGGGTGAAACCGCGGGTAACGGCTAATTTTTAATAAAAGCTAAGCTGATGCCAGTACCTGATATTTTGTGCGTGCGGCCGAACCAATAGAGCAATTGTATTACCCAATATGGTAGAAGTTTTTTCGCTATATCTACCGTTTCTGCCAATTTAGAGAGATAAAATGTCTACCAGATTTTAAGTCAAACTATAGGCTTCGCAACAAAAAATGATTCAGCAAAATCAGTTAATTAGGTCTTACGTTATGCCCGAACAATCAAACAAACAAACAGACAAACTTACAATTTCATACTAGCATAGATAGAAGATAGATACAAGATGTATTACAAAAAATATAACCACCATTTGTTTAGTAGATAAAAAACAATGAGCAGTACCTTACCCAAAACTAAATTTAAAGGATTAGTTATACCGCACCGCACATCGGTAAGAAAACGGGTAATAATACCTTGCCCGCATTTAGTGTAAGTCATTTTAAACGGGTATTTTTACCCGGCCCGCCTTTAATGTGTTAACCAACTTCCAAAAAGGAAAAGGTTATCAATTTGTATGCAACTTTTGTTTTTGTATGTGGGGCGATTCTTCAAAAACGGCTTGGGCAATTTTGATGATTTAAACTGCATTATATTAAGGAACATTACAGAAAGGTCCCATATAATGGTCTATAACATGAGATTTACTGTTTTCTAGAAAATCAGAAAATAAGTAAATAAGGGACTAGATTTCAGCCATTTTTAATGAATCTTCACTGTTTTCGCGAAAAGTGCTCATGCAATTTGAATGTTATACATTGTATTATACAAAGATATGTTCCAGCTTCATTCCGTACATTTTTCTATAACGCAAAACATACCATTTTACTGAAAATCGGAAAAATATATGCAAAAAACTGTAAACATCATGGTAAATGTCAAATTTTTATCATAAATATCTAGTTTAAATGTCATGATATGCCATGAAAGTATATCGTAAAGGGTGTTTTTAATGGTTTTCAATTTGATGTATTTGAAAGTCACTTTCTGTTAGAGACGAAGTTATAGTCGCGTGAAATGGCAGAAAATATTCCGTTAGTTTATCGAAACGAATTTTTATTAGATATGTCGGCGAACTCTTCTATATGGTATACGGTTGTAGGTGTGTGCGTGCGTACGGCTTATGTACCACCTAATAGGTACATAAGCCGTTGTATACATAGGATGGTTGAAATATAAGTTGGAATTGAATTAGTTATACAGGGTGTTTCTAAAAATATTGTATTGGGTGGCACATAAGTAGTTGCGTATACAAGTTGCTATAAGAGTGGAGCAAAACTAGAGTTATACAGAGCGGATATTTGCATTATAGGATGGAAAATAATTACAGTTATACAAAAGGCTTTAAAAATTGTCAGAAGGAGTTGAATATACAGGATGGTTGAAACATAAATTGGAGTAGAATTACAGTTATACAGGGCGTTTTAAAATAGTTATATAGTTTGGAACATAAGTAGTTGCTTATATAAGGTGTTTGAAGTAAGGGTAAAATTATTGTTATTCAGGGTGTATCAAAAATTTGTTATATAAGCATAAGCAGTTAGGATATTTGAATTATAGAACGTAGGACGGAGTATAATTATAGACATGGGTTCAAAAAAATTTAGAAGCAGTT
This sequence comes from Octodonta nipae, assembly GCA_034190945.1. Classification (NCBI taxonomy): domain Eukaryota; kingdom Metazoa; phylum Arthropoda; class Insecta; order Coleoptera; family Chrysomelidae; genus Octodonta; species Octodonta nipae. Next base: position 49,738,179 of record CM067217.1, read on the forward strand.
GCATATATAGTGTGGTTGAAATAAATGGTAGAGTAAAATTATAGTCATAAAGTGTGGCTCAAAAGGGTGAATTTTGTTATATAAGGTAGACCATGAGCAGTTGCATAATTGGAATACTAGACATATTTAAATTAGACATATTTAAACAATCGAAAAATACAAAGAGTCAATAGTGTGGAGAGGATTTATATATAAATATATTTTATAATATATATAAAAAGTTAAAACCCCCTTATTATACAGGGTGGTTTTAAACATTTCAAGTTCGTTGTGATATTGTATTGAGTTGAATTATAATTGTAGAGGGCGATTCAACAAAATGATAGACCAAGTTATATATATATATATATATATATATATAATATATATATATATATATATAGTTATATATATATATATTATATTCACTTTGATTCAATACACTTTTTAAAAAAATTTATTTATTAAGAAACATACAATATTAAAAGTGAACAATTAAAATAGTTAAAGTACTTGAATAACTTAATGCTATAAATGATATTATTTGAATGACAACACGAGAACGTTTCCAGTTGCATTTATAACATTGACAAAAGTGCTGATGCAAGTCAACGTTTTTAGTGGGTAAACGGACTCGTGTAGGTTTCCGGGAAGTTGTTTGCATATAATTCAAGATGAAATTTGATATCCCTGAGAAGTCACGTACGCTTTAAATTCCGTTGACTTCTCGACTGTGTGAACTAAGTGCTGATATATTTTGCATATAACAACTCCCCTTACATATCAAAAGTTGATGCTATAACATCAACTTTTAGGAACAGAACATAAAATAATATAAAATGATGTTTGAATGGTATGAATAATAAATAATAAGTGTATAAAATATGAATAAAATAAAGTAATAGGTAAAAATCAAATTGATATTTGTAAAATAAAATCAAAATATGTTAAAATAAATGAGCAATAAAATAATACGAGTAATAATTAAATGCTTAACCTAAACATATCAAAATAAAATATAAAGTAAAAGGAAATGTAAATAAAAATAATGTGTAGAAAAATAAAAAGGTTAATGATATAAATCAATATTAAAAATGGTGTTTTTAGAGAACATAAAGTGTATACCTAAACTTGCGTCTCTAAGCTTTGTTCTGTTTTCAAAACAGGCCTAAGCTTGGGGAAGAATTTGAGTCTTGGCTGAGGCACTGAAGTCTGGTCAGGATTGCAGTCCTTTGGAGGTTTTACCATCCTCTTTTTGACAGCTTGGAAGGTGATGAGTGCTGCTATGATCATGAGAGCAGCTATGGTTGTATAGGTAAACCAAGAGATATTTTTGGTTACAAACGGCTGGTTTATGAGACCATCGAGGTCTCTGGAATATTGTTCCAATTTGTGATTTGCTACGTCTAATTCTTCTACGTTAAGCGTGTTCAGCTTCAGGGGCTGAAGTTCAGGAATTATAATTTTTTCTGGCACTGCGTCGCAACAGTTGAACGGCACTGTTACTGGTTGGAAGGTTTCTAGATCATCGGTTTGTTTACCAGATTCGGCTTGAACTTTTGTAATTCCTATAAACGCACTACACTCTGATTGAAGAGTCAATATGGAGTTGAGGGAGATTGTAAGAGTTTTTGGGTTTGTTTGAGCGCAATTCACTGTAACACTTATGGGTTCAGAAGTAATTATGAGCCATGTATTGGGTTCTAGTTTTTGAACGTTGTATCCTTGAGTGAATATTAGTGAGCTTTTACAGTTGTCGGGTACCTTCTGGACATTCTTTAGAAATTGAGCTTCACATAACGCGTTTGTGTCAATAGGATATGCGTAAAGTTCAGAGCACAGTTTCTTACGAGTGGATAACGGTTTACACGCACTTAAGTCTTTGATCGGAATAAACATTAAAGAATCATCATTCTTTGCAAGATATTTTTGAGTGAAGGATAGCATATGATGTAAACCTGTTCTTTCATCGTATATAGGGATAGGATATAAATGAAAGACTGTGTAAGAATGTTGTTCGACTAAAGGGATTCTTAACACAAATATAAGATCGGTATATGTTTGAAATGCCTCTAGTTCAATAATTTCCAGATATTGTGCGATGCTCGAGTACAGCAGCAATGGAAGGTTACTTTTGACTAAATTTTGCGATACTTCCTGTAATGAGGTAATAAGATGTTCTGGTGTTAAAATTGAAGAGTGAATTATTTTCAGACGCGCGAATGTGATAGAATTTAAAACATCATTCAAATTATCTTCTAAGTAGAGATAATTCTCCATAAGTTTTTCACACATTTCAAGTAGTGCGAGTTTTGATTCGACGTAGGCGACCTTATCATTAATTTTTCCGATAGTGTTTTCCAGCTTTATCATGTTATCGTTAAAAAGTTTCTCGTCAATTCTAAGATTTTGGATAGTTTCGTTGAAGTTTTTAATTACGGATGTGGTGACACTTATTTGGTTTTTTTGTAAGTTCTCAATTTGAAGTTGGCCTTGATTTAAGCGGTTTATGCTTTCGGTAAAGTATTTTCCGTCGGCGGCGTCTAAATTGCCGGTGATTGCCTTAAAAAGGGTACCTGCCCCATCAAGTATACCTCGTTTGTGTCTTTTAGTGTCCATGTGAATGTCAGTAAATTTCTGTTTGATTGAGTTAGAAATTTGATTGAGAAGATTAATGTGGGTTTGTACGTCTGCGCGAAAGTAGTTCATAGCAAAAGAATTGAAGTTAACAGTTTTTACAAGAGTTTGTAATATTCTGTTATTTGTTGTAAATACTTGTTCTAGTGTAGAAATGTTTCTGTGTACTAAAAGTGTCCATTTATCATTGGATACAGTTATTTCTGCTTCGTTATGGAAGTAGATACCTAAAGTATTGTTTATTGGTTGTATTTGAAATTGGGGTACTGCTGACCCGAACAGCAGGCAAAACCTGAAACAGAAATTAACTTTCTGAGAACGGTTTCATTCGGTCGAAATTAAATTTTGATTTTTGGTTAGTTTTAGGGTTTAGTACTGTTGCGGAGTTTCTGTGAATCTCCAGGATTTCGAAAGGACCATTGAATTTATTTTGGAGTTTGTCCTTGATCTGGGATTCTTTAATATAGACTTTATCGCCTATTTGATAGTTAGGGAGATTTTCAGAAACGTGTTCATCAAATCTGACTTTCGCTTTATGTTTTTGGATTTCCGTTCTTTCGCCGGCAATTTTATAATAGTGAGAGATACGATTATTGAGATCTCTGATGTACTTAGTTATCAGGGCTTGTTGGTTGTAGAGAGTTTCTGGAGTCCTACTCGAAGTATGTCCATAAACAAGTTCGTAAGGGGTGAATCCATGAGTTTTGTTTACAGAATTGTTATATGCAATGATTGCATAAGGGAGGATGTTAAAAGGGTGTTCGTCAGGATTTTCTAGTTTATGGATTCTAATCATCTCTAATAGGGTCGAGTGGAATCGTTCTAATGAACCATTTGACTGGGGATGTCCCACACTAGAATAAGATAGTTTGATGTCAAATAGTTTACACAAATCTCTCATTAGTGTGTTGTCGAATTCCCTGCCATAATCACAATGTATCCGTAATGGAGTACCGAAGTGTTGGAAATAGAGTAGTAAGGTACTAACAACGGTTTTTGCGGATTTGTCGGTTATGGGGTAGGCCTGAGAGAATTTTGTTAGTTCGTCCCGGATAGTTAATGCGTAGTTTTTTGTCGGGACTTCTAGAATATCGATGTTGACGCGTTCAAAGGGTGTCCGTGGGGTTTCAGTAATGACAAGTGGGCTGTCGAGATTTTTCCGGTAAACTTTTGCTCTCTGGCAAGATTGACAGTTTTTGATAAAATTGTCAACGTCCTTAGTCAGTCCTTGCCAATTGTATTTTTCTTTTATTCTGCGGATAGTTTCATTGATACCACGGTGTATATTATTTTTGCCGTTATGGAATTGGTCGAGGATGATGGGTATTTGGTCTTTCTCAACCGTTTGGACGATATTTTGGCAAACTTTCCATTTGATATCGATTTCGGAAAAGATAAACGAAAGCATTTCCAAAATGGGCAGTTCAATGTTATTCTCAACACAGAATACTTCATTTTCAGTAAACACATCTCTACTATTATACAGAGATGCGAAAAGAATCTCGTTGACTATTTCTGGGTCAGAAGGGAGAGGGACGATGTAATAGCGTCTTTTTCTGACACTTTTGCTTGCAAAGACATTTACTCTAGGGGTACGGAAATCAGCATTTTCCTCAAAAATGTCTTCGATGATGTCATGGTGAAAATTTTTCATGAGAGAGCCTTGGGGAAATACTAGGATGTTTTTGTTTCCTCGGTCTAAGAGTTGGCAATTAGAAAATTGAATTTTGTCGTAATCTATGAGAGAGACGGTTTGATATCGCTCGACAAAAGTTTTAAATTCTTCGGAGATTTGTTGGAGATTAATGGGACTTCTCGTCTGGGGTTCTTGTGAGTCATCGTCAGTTTCGTTTGTTGGGAGTACTGTAAATGGTGTTAGATGATTGTTTGCTTGAAATGATATGTATTCATTAAAGTTGTTAACTTTAATGCGAGAGAGCGCGTCGGCGTTTTTATTTACTTTGCCGGGTTTGTAAATTATTTGATAGTCGTACTCCTCGAGCTTAAGGCGCCATCTTGCAAGTCTACTTCCAGGGTCCTTTATAGAAAACAGCCAAGTTAACGGGCGGTGATCGGTCAGAAGTAAAAACTTACGGCCAAAAATTATCGGACGAAAGTGTTTAACCGCCCACACTATTGCAAGGAGTTCTCGTTCTATGGTTGAATACTTAGTTTCAGCATTGCAGAGAGTTCTGGAGGCATAGGCTACGGGTAAATCTTTACCTACGGGGCCTTGAGAGAGCACTGCGCCGATAGCAAATGAACTGGCGTCGGTTGTAAGAATAAATGGCTCTTCAAAATTAGGGTATATGAGTGTGGGAGTAGAAGTAAGGGCTCTTTTTAATTCGTCAAAAGATTTGACACATTCTGAATCAAACTGGAAAGGTGTGTCTTTTGAAGTAATCTTGTCAAAGGTTTTGAAATCTTGGCGAAATTGGGGATGAATCGCCTGTAATAACCAGCTAACCCTAAGAAGGACTTGATATCTTTTGGGTTTTTTGGTTGGGGAAAATTTAAGATACAATCTACCTTTGAGGGGTTAGGCTTCACGCCTTCGGGAGTTATAAGGTGGCCAAGATACGCGACCTCTTTGCGAAGAAACTCGCATTTGTCGGGTTGGATTTTTAGATTGGCTTTTCGCAATCGTTTGAAAACTTCAGAAAGTCGGGCTATGTGCTCATGTATAGTCGGGGAATAAACGATAATGTCGTCCATATAGACTAAACATCTCTCGTTTTGAACACCTAAAAGAATATTATCCATTACCCTTTGGAAGGTGGATGGAGCGTTTTTAAGACCGAAGGGCATTCTAACAAATTCGAAATGGCCATTATCAACTGTGAATGCTGTTTTTTGGATGTCTTTAGTATCGATTTCGATTTGGTGAAACCCGGAAGCTAAGTCGAGGGTGGTGAAGTATTGGCATTTGCCAAGTTGGTCAAGTAAATCCGAAATGTTCGGTAGGGGATATTTGTCGTCAACGGTAAGTTCATTTAATTTACGATAATCGACGACGATACGCCATTTTTGGGTACCAGATGCGTCTAGTTTTTTGGGAACTACCCAAACCGGGGATGACCATGGCGAATTAGACGGACGTATAATGCCTTGGTCAAGCATCTTTGATATCTGACTTTTTACCTCTTGTTTGTGTATTTGGGGGTACCGATATGACTTTGTGAAAGAGGGTTTTGCGTTATTAGTGTCTATCGAATGTTTGATCTCGTTTGTAAAGGTCAGTTGGTCACCTTCTAAATAGAATATGTCAGAATATTCGAGGCAAAGTTGAGAAATAAGTTCGGCTTCCTCCTCGTTCAGATGTTCTAACCGAAGTTGTTCCATAATTGTAGTTTGTCTATCAGGCTGGGTCAAGTTTTGAGAGTAATTTTCAGAAAGAATGTTTACGGAAAAATTGTTTATCGGTTCGAGTTCCAAATTGTCGAAATTAACAGTCTTGGGGATCGCATTTGCATTTAAAACTGAAGTAAGGAATTCGCCTTTTTCATTAATTTTAACAAGGGCACGGGGAAGATAAACTTTTTCTATTTCGGCAGATGATAGGAAAGCATCAGTATTAGTGAGGTTACATTTTAATTTACATATTTGTTCTGTTCGGGGTTCTAAACAGATTGTATTAACCGGGATGCAGTTATTGAAAGTTGAAGGGTTCTGAGTACGCATGACAGTATCATCCGTAACTTTGTAGAGAGGTAAAGTTTTAAAATTAGTGACAAGTTGTTTGCTGTTAAAGTCTATAACGCAGTTATAGTGTTCAAGGAAATCTGAACCCAGTAATCCGTCGAATTCAATGTCGATGTTGCAAATATATACCTTGTGTGGGTCGGCGACATTGAAAGGTACAAGGGTGGATTCGTTGATTAAGATTTTCTGATCGGTGATTCCTTGGATGACTACGTTTTCGGGAAATCGTTGTTTGAAGCGTTGGCAGGTTTCAGGTTTAAAAATTGAAAGTCCTGCACCCGTATCGATAAGAAGTTTATAGGTGTTTGAAGAGTCAGTAATATAATAAAGATTCTTTGAGTTGACGGAAAGAAGGGGTCTTACAGAAAGTTCTGTTCTGGGAAGTTGACATTGGGGTTGAAGTCGTCCAGATTCATTGTCTGAATTTGGGTTTGAATTTCTGAAATTTCTTGGTCTGGGGGTTCTGACTGAGTGGGGGTCAAATGAAAATTTACTTGAGAAGAATCAGGTTCGTCAGAATAAAATTCGTATAACTGTTCAGTATTGAAATATTCTGGTTCATTGTTTTGTTCGAAATCATTAGGGTGATAATCTTGTACGTTTTCGTACTCATCGGGTAAAGAGGTGTAATGATTTTCGTTTTGAGAGTAGTTATAGTCGTTGTGATATGGTCCGAATGGCAGATTGTTCAAGTGATGAGTCTTTGGTTGTTGGCGTTGTTGATGTTTAAAGAAACTCGGGTTCGGTCTGTAATTGCCAGACATTTGGGGTTGTCTACTGGTAGATGGACGAAATTGTTGCTGTGAAAATTGTTGACTGGGATTAACATTTGTAGATTGATTAGCAGGTTGATTGGAAAAATGAGGGCGGTAATTCGAATAGTTCTGATTAGAATTCGGGTTGTGTTGAAATTGTCTCATTCTCAATAAGCATTCGTTGCTTAAATGGCCCATGCGTTTACAAAAAGAGCATTGTTTTGGAGGTGGACCGTTATTTGGTTTACGAGGGGGTTGTTGGAAACTTCTATTACCTGAAAATTTCTGGGTTTCTAAATGTGATAGTTGTAGTTCTCGTTTAATTCTGGAAATGGCAGTGAGAATACTGCACGGGTCACTAGCGCGAACGAGTTTTTTTTTTTTTTCGGCTCTAAACCCGTGAGGAGGCTATTAAGAGCCATTGACTCTATTAAGTCAATCTGTGCTTGTTTTTCTTTGATAGTTAAATTTTGTTTGTTTATAGCTGCTAGCATTTTCGCTTGATGCGTCTGGAGTCTAGCAGAGAACGTGAGAGGGGATTCATTAGGAGTTTGCCGCATTCGTTGCAAGTCCTGTATGAGAGCCGAGAGATCCCGAGGATCTCCAAAATGGTTTTCTAGGAGGGTTTGAATTTCGGCTAGTTGACTAGGGTTTCGCGAATTAATTAACTCAGCCGCTCTACCGCGTAACTTATTTTTTATATGGAGAATTAGCAATACTTGCTGATTATCCGTTGCCATGCTGTAAGCAGTATTACAGGAGCATATGAAAGTATTCAAAAATATCGGATTACCATCATATTCGGGAATTATGGCAAATATTTCAGATAACTTATATGGTTCTACGGTTGGTGTAGCTGCTTGTCTAGTAGTGGCCATTTTTATAATTGTATAGATTCGCACAATAAATAAAAATTAAATGTTGAGGTTTTAAATGTAAATGGTAAATATCTAGTTTATCAAAATCCAATATCGAGCAATGTTTAATAGGGTAATAACAAATTTGAAATAGGAATGTATAAATGGTAGATTAATAATAAACTTGAAATAATGTTTCAAATACTTCGAAATATGTAAGTCAAAGTAATAAAATAATATGATTATGTAAAATATATAGTTTCAATATTATTTAGGAATGTAAGGTTATGAGGAATAAAATATTATATAAATGAAAGAACTGGTGGTCATTCAAAAAAAATAAAAAATAGTTACTTTATGTGATTCTTACGTTATTATTCCTCGCATCGGACTGTTCTCCGCGTCACTTAGCACTGGTTAGCCTGGTTGCGTGTTCCCTTGCTAGTACTTGGTAGTTGTTGTCCTTTTCAAGTAGGTTTTGTCCACAATGATTTAGAAATCTCCACAGTTAGTTAGTATTCACGTGTTCTAACTGTGTTGGACAATCCTACTGACTGCGCCAATTTTATATTCACTTTGATTCAATTGACTTTTTAAAAAAAATTTATTAAGAAGCGAAAGCAGAAGGCTACGAGAATGACAACACGAGAACGTATGCATTTATAACATTGAACCGACGTTTTTAGTGGGTAAACTGAGGTTTCCGGGAGATATAATTCAAGGGCAGATGTGACTCTGCCGAAACGTCGTCATTTTACCATCGATACCGGCAGGGATCATAATTCTCGTTTCTGCTTTCGCTTCTATCAACTACGCGGATGAATTCCCGGAAACCACCTGAAGAGGGCATATATATATATATATACATATATATATATATATATATATATATATATATATATATATATTAAAACAAATAAAAAAGTAGACAAAGAGTAGAAATTAGAGAGGAAGAAAGGGAAAGGAAGAAAGAGAGATAAGAATAAGCTAAAATTTTCAATTGAATGGTACCTTAAATCAGATAAAAAAGAAGACATGTATGAAAATAGTAATTGATTGCATACAGTTTCTAAACGGTTTTTATTGTAAGTCAGCTGAAGTCGGTTCTTTTTTAAATATACATTATTTTAAAGCAATTTTTCATAATAATAACGGAAATCCAAGATAGACAAATTCATGTTAAATTTATGAACTTTCAAAATATCTTTAGTTTCTCTTTCGGACTAGCCTCGTTAGTACGGCTAGGCAATATACTCTATGAATTATTAAAATCCCAAGTCATCAGAAAGTTATCAATTTTGAAAAAAAAAATTATGACTTTCCCGAGTTTATATTATATTGAATAAATCCTCCTTAAGAAATTTTCTACAACTTTTCTATTGATATCATTACTTTTCATTATATAAGCAAAAAACAAAAAAAATCGTATTTTCGCGGATTTTTATTGTTTAAGTAGTTAATTTCTACGAATTTGCTGTTAAAATCTTATCAACTATTCTCTATCAACTGTTACTGAGTTGATGGTATAAGCGAATTCCTGCTGAATTTTATGTCCGAAAATAGTTTAATTTTGCTCTATAGCCTGTTGTAAATGGGAACAAGTGGGATGCAAATATGGAAAAGTCACAAAGACCATGAAAATACTTTTAGAAAAGGACAAAAGTATATACCAGTTTTTATGCCACTAATCAATTTAGAGAAAGTTTTTAATAGCAGTAACCGCTGGCTATAAAACATCAGAAATGACTATAGATACACCAGCACCAGTAAGCAACATATATAAAAAAGCCCTAATAACGATTATAATAACCGAAAGGACATAACCTATCGAAATAAAACAAAGGGAGATGCGATCTTCTAAAAACTGTTCAATAAAGTACTGGAAGATGTGTTCAAAAAAATTGGATGTGACGAAAGATATATGCTGTCAATAGCTGAACAACTTAAAAAATCAGTAAAGAAAATAAACAAGGCTTGGGTAGCATTTGAGATTTGTAGCTATAACCTAAAGGACAAAAAGTTCATACAATATAAAAAGACAAAAATATTCAACCAATTCATTCTACGGGTTTGCATCTATTAATCCCAAGTATGAACGTTGAAAAAATGGTAAATATGGAGAAAATTGCAAAAGCTGATTCTGAAAAGGCAAATGCTAAACATAACTAACAGAATTTTTGTCAATGGTGATAAATGTCATTCCATCGTGTTCACCAGAAAACCTAGTCACTCACGAACCCCAATATGATCTATATTTAATGGGTGACAAATTGAAGTATGTAAATCACGTTTGTTATTACGAATAACCAAAGGTTTCAAATATGTCAGATCGCTCACCACCCTATACTATAGTTGTGTTAGATCGATATTAGAATATTCTTCGACAGTTTGGAATCCCTTCTATCATAAATATATTGTCAGAATAGAAAACTTCCACAAAAAGTATAAATGCTGTAAATTATCGTTTTAACAGGGAAAGACATTTTCATCCATACACTGAAAATTCAGGAGGAAATGTTCTGACACATTTTTCATATTCCGAATATATAAGTAATCATTTTTTTAACCAATGCTAGGCCTTACACCCTCAGAAATAGAGAAATATTTGCAACTGAACGCTCTAACTCCAATTATTATTTTAACTCGCCGCTGCCACGGTGTTACCGATCGTACAATATGATCGATGAAAAAAATAATAGTACCTGTTCTGACATTTTCTTCTTAAGTTACCCGGTTTTCAGGAAAAACATAACACAGGCTGTTGACCTACGTCAAGGATCAGTCTGTTATTTTTGAATTTGTACCTTATATTTTTCTGTTTTCCCCCTTTTTGTATTTTCATTAAATGTACTTGGTCGATCACATGTGACAATTATTGTTAACTTGTGCCACCCTGTAATAGAGCAGCTGCAACTGTCTGTAGGGTTGCCTTACTCTTTAAATAAATAAAATAAATAAATAACATTAAAAAGCAAAAAAGTGGATTAAAAATATATTTAAAGTTAAATACGTAATGGAACAAGTAGCACGAAAAAATGAAGATTGGCTGGTTAATGGATTAGACAAAAAGACGATAGATGATTAAAAAGATATTCCCCTGAAGACCTTACATGAAATCACCATAACAGTGAATATCAAGATATTTTCCATCCTTAACAACTACAAAAAATCCGCTGATTTACATAGTATTATTTCAAATCATCCGCAGGCAACCAATTAGAAACAAAATGAAGCATATCCCTCATTTCGATAGCTATTTCTTGTTCTTAAATACCCACCTGTGCTAACCTATCTTATAACGTTAGTTGCAATATTCAGCTACTCAAGAAATCGTAAATGATGTCACCAAATAACAAAAAATCCTGTAAACGCATCATAAAATTTGTTTAGTATATCGTGTTTGGCAACAAATTAACAACAAAATCAGGCATTTATTTCATTGTGATGGCTATTTTCATTTCTTAAATACCCACATGGCTAATGTAGTTTAAGCTGCACCTTTCCTCGGAAATGATAAGCTGCCAGATCATTTTTGAGGCTACAAATTAGTAACAAGCGATTAGTCGGAATGCGGCACTATAAAATGGCTACTGCAACTTTTAACATTATATAAATAATACTTTATGCTAGGATTTTTCATTTGAAACTCTTATAAGAAAGCTCACAGTCACCTTTAGAAACTCAGTATGTTTTTGTAACTTTTAGAATATTCTATTGGAAAGAATGAGTAAAAGTAAATATTATGTTAGTCGGTTGGTAAAAATTTTATGAATTAGTAAATTGATTAGTTTATTGCTAGTAATTAACACACTCGGAATATCTCAAACAATTTATTATTTGTCCCAATCTCTAAAGTCAACTTGCTTCTGACGAAACTACAAATTACAAATAAATCCTTATTCTGTAAGTTAGAGTAATCTTCATCATCTGTCCAATTGTCATCTTTTGTAATTGCTGCTTTATTTCTGCAGTCTCGCAATTCCTCCTGGAAATATCTCCTGCAGAGTCTAAAAAGAACACCGCTGACAGCTTTCTTTGGAATCCGGAGCAGCAGAACAACTTTATCTCTTCTCCTGACCCTTCATTTCGACGGTGAAATCACGTTCCAGGAGTGGGACCAATTAAGTGCAAAGCAAAGTTTCGAGAGTATCACACAATTGGGAAATTGATTTTATGTCCGTTCCCAAGAATTCGTTCTAGTTCTTCGAGGGAAAAACTTTAAATTACTGTGCCTGACAAAGTATCGAGGTGTTTAAGAAATATTGCAATTGCCCTAATTCATTTTTAGTGATGAATTCAGTAGCTTTGTCAAAGTTCCGTGTTAAAATGAGTAATTATCCACATTTTATTTGACATAATTGGGTCACGAAAATGTATTGTGCACTCGAACTTGTTCAGTGATATTTTAAAATTAATTTCCTTAAAACCATTAATACATCTTTCGTTTATAAATAATTTTCATTTTCACTAAATTAGGTTTCAATATCATTTCGGAATATAAGAATTAAATTATAGCGATGTTACTACTGATAAATAGTTTCTCAAGATAACTTGTTATGCAAATAATACAAGTACGAAATCTACTGATAATATTAGATTTCCAAAGAACTTCATAATTTCTCATATTGTTCGAAACTATTTGTGTATGTCTCTACATACTCATGGACAAGGAAACTGAGTACTTATTACCCGCATGTCAATATTAAAAATGCGTGGTGTTTATTATACACTTTTTTTAAGGTAACATCGAAAGTTTATGAAAAGTTTAAAAACAAAATGAACTGGTACGGGTTGACTTAATAAGCAAAAAATATGTTTAACTAACTGACCCGAGAGACGTTGTCCAAACGTTTTATAAAGATTGTAATTATTTGGACAGTTTTGATGACATCATATGCAAGAAATCATTAAAATACCTGACTCCATCACGCATACAGTTAACAAAACTTAACTTCTGAATAACGTGTGAATATATCTGTATACTTTAAGCTTTAATGTGTTAAATATAAATTTAAAACTGTGTTAATTAATAGTAAGAACGACAATTTTAGTAGCAGACATTTCCTTTGTAAACTAATTGTTTGGAACTCCGAAATGAATCAGTTTCAATTCTCATTTATTAAAATACTTTGTAATAATTCCACTTTACAATATATTTCAACCACTCTGTTTACTACCTTACAGGTATCTCATTATTGTAAATTTTTTAACTACCCTGCATAACCATAATTCTTCACCACCCTATATTTCACTATCACATATTCATGGACAACACAATTGATAACATTTTTTCTAATATTTTTCGACCACCAAACGTCCACTCCAGCCTATATTCCAACCATCCCGTACATCCGCCTGCCTATGGCCCACCATAAATAAATATTTCAATCATCCTGAATATAAACCTACTTATTGCCACCCAATAAAACTTTTTTAATAACCCTGTATAACTGTAATTTCATTCCAACCTATATTCTAAACACCTTGTAAATTCAACTGCTGATGGTCTAGCTTATAGGTATAGCTTTATTTTAACTGTTTTTAACCACCTTATTTAACAACTATTCCACTCCGCCCTATAATATCACTATCATATTTAACTACTGATGGCTACCTTATATATTTATTTTTTCTCTATGTATGTGTATATATACCTTGTGTTAGTCAATGATGAAACTTCACAAAACTCTATATTAAATTGAACTTTTAATATTTAACTTACCGTGATAACAAACAAACTTTTCCGAAAAATTTACTGCCTAATTGAATCGGCTGTGAAATTACACTAAGAAATGATAAATTAGTTATTTTATATATCGATATAATTTCGACCAGAGCATCTGTGATATTGTTATTGCTTTTATCACTTTAACATGTGGTTTTGTTTGCTATAACTAAACACCCTGTGTATAATCGCACCGAATAGCAGTTTAGAACATGACATGTGTTTTCACGGAATAGGTATACAAACAAAATGAAATGTGGGCTGTACATAGAAAATTTTCAAATTCGCAATTAGAACTTCCACTGCCTGCAGTTCCCGCACTATTACGTTCTTAACCTCCTCTTTTTTGGAAGTCGGTTAAAAATATAGCTCGAAAGTGACCTAAAGACCAAAATGAAAGTTGTTCACCTAGATCGTCCTATTTAATGGGGACAATCAGAATAAAAGGAGGGAATTGTCAGGAGATGTAGGTACAAGCAATGAAATTGTGTACATCTGTCGGCCATCTTTATAGAACCTATTTATTTCTGTTGTCGACACAGAAATGGACAGTTCGAGAATATTCATGATAATTATGTTGCGACACAGAACATGCGAACATTTATGCGACAATTTCAGAATGGCATAACCATATACTTGTATAAGGAGGTATTTGACAAAAGAGAAAATATAGAGTACGTTAGACCCCAAGAAAGGGTTTGCAGCTCTGCTCTACGTTCACTCGGTTTCTTTTCTCTCTTATCCAGCGTTTCGATTCCACTTACACAGACGCTTAGGTATGCAATTTAACTTTATTTATTACTATGGTTTTGTCAAAGATAATTAGTTTAATTTGAGTCTAAGATAAAATGTTAATAATATATTAGAGTTTGATTGTTGATTTTGTATACAGAGTTTAATTTGAAATCAATTATACGCAACAATAGATTACATTTATTTAAAATACAAATAAGACATACAAGTATATTTAGAGAAACTAAGGCATTAGAACTTACCTAATGCTACTATCAAAAAGCAACCAATTTTAGAAGTGGAATGCATATCGGGTCTACTTTCAAATAAAATTATCGGGGTTAACAAAAGCCATAGAATGAAGTTGGACCATGACTTCAGCTTATTGAGTAACTATATTTCCAAACTTAGCTTTGATACTCGAAGATGGCCTGCAGTAGGTCAAATGCAAATATAAGAGAGGGTTTAAGGCCATTGTGTTCAGCCTAGCTGATGCTGTTTCCCATTTTCTAACATATCAGATGTTTTATGATAAAGGATGATATTCAAAATCAAATATCATACGTTCATACGTACATTTTGATTTCTTGTAAAGAGCAATTTCTATTTTTATTTCAAATATATATTTCCTTCACGTATAGTTTTTCTGAACTTTACCCTTTCCATGATTGTTTTTCACGATCGACAAAATTCATTTTTCTTAAGAACAATTTTTTTTGCGCCATTTATCAACATAAATGGTCCTAGCCAAATGATATTTTACCTAGTGAAGATATAAATAGTTAAATTCCCGTAAAAAAATAAAAATATTTCAGAAAACAAAAAATGTCTATAATTTAGGTCAAAGTCAGACGCTGATCTAGGCTGCTCTTGAGGGGAGGGGCTCAAGATTAAAATTGTGATGATAATACTGGTTTATTTTATTAACTTATTGGTTTCCTGTCTATTAGTTAGAATCATGTAACTGAACTTTCTCGGTTTATTAGTATACTCTCTAATCTTTCCCGTTCTATATTCATTTTCACTAAGCGCCAGGTGGGTGTTTTCCGTGCCCCCTGTAACTGTCCAAAGTAATTTAAGTGGACAATAAAATAATAGTATTATTTCAGAATGACGTTGTTCAAATTCTTTCTGTACATGCTAACAAAAATTTGTCTGTGATAGGTGCCAAAATAGTGAATTACACTCATAAGTTTTTAGGTGGACTTTTTTCAGAAAAATTTCCGTTCAGTTTATTAATTTAGTTCACTAACTTAATTATTTTACTCGAATCAGTATTAAATGTCCTGGAAGTATTAACACAAAAGGTATATGAATATTCAGAGAGTATACAAAAAAATCACGATTTAGTTCAGTAGGGACCGTTAAAATATTCCATTTACTGAAAGTTTCACAAAAACTTTTAATGAACGTAAATAGAGGAGAAAACTTTAACTACCGATTTCCCGTTTTTTAAAGCGAAAGAGAAACTTCGCCGAAATGGAAGTAATTGAGGAAAAAACACTTGATTTGAAATTAAACGAAAGTGGACGATAGAAAATATCAGAATAATGTGTGATTATATAAGTATTAACTTTTAGCATATATATATATATATATATATATATATATATATATATATATTTAACTTATTGTTTGTGCTATCTGTTTTCCCACATTCTATTCTATCTGTCCTTGTATTTGTCGACCAGGCCTAGTGAAGTTTCCACCTTCTCTGCACCAATCTTTTTTTTTGGTTCTTTTTACTCTGATGCAATAATTTCCATTCCTTATTTCCTTTCCTTATAAATTTGAATACACTGTAAATGGATACATATATATATATATATATATATATATATATATATATATATAATAAGGAATGGAAATTATTGCATCAAAGTAAAAAAGAACCAATTGGTGCAGAGAAGGTGCAAACTTCAATAGGCCTGGTCGACAAATACAAGGGCAGATAGAATAGAATGTGGGAAAACAGGTCGCACAAACAGTAAGTTAAAGCAATAAGCTTGGATAGAATTGGCAAACCAGTTTACTAGTGATACCGGTAAAGTGTCTCGTTCAGCTAAAATCTTAAAAAGTAAATTTGAAAATATTAAGAAAAGATCCCTTCAAAACTTTGCAGAGGAAAAAAACATTTAAAAAAAATATAGCCGACTTTCACCTATAACTAAAAAGCTGAAAATAATTACAACTCTAGCAAATAAATAACACATTCAGTGTTGTTAGGTACCTACCCAGAAGGTAAAAAATGTAAACATTAAAAGTTCCTCATTCTGTACAAATTAATTACCTACCAATCTAGTATATTTTTGAAGTTGGTGCCAAGCAAAACTAAAATCCTGCATTGCGTACTTATCTACTAATTCATCAAACTTAATTAAAATTAATTAAACCTAACATGCTATTTTGTCAGTGACTCCTCGAATGTAAGGAAGGAAGGCTTTCGGCTGTTGTTGGTCTGTTTCTGATGGGGTTGATGTACTTATGCGTGCAATGTGGTCTGGATTTGTTGAAGATTATTAAGTTCGATTTGTCTATTGTCAATGTCTGTTATGCGAATAGATCTAAGAGCCAAAGATTTCATTATAGAACTTAATTGGGCAGGGTGATGATGTGATTGGGCATTTAAGTATCGATTGGTGTGGATTGGTTTCCTATAGATTGTATGTGAGAATCTGCCATTGCTGGTTTTTGTTATGAGGACATCAAGAAACGGGACCGAAGAATCGGATTCGATTTCCATTGTAAATTGAATGTTAGAATGTATATCATTGAGGTGTTGTAGAAAGAAGTCTAACGAATCTCTGCCATGAGTCCAAATGACAAAAGTATCATCAACATATCTAAGCCAGCAAGAAGGTTTTAAATTAGACGATTTTAGGGCCTGGGATTCGATTTATTCCATAAAAATGTTAGCAAGTACTGGAGAAAGAGGTGAACCCATCGGGGCCCCACGTACTTGTTTGAACAGAGTGTCTTGAAATGAAAAATATGTGTTAGAAGATCAGTGCTGTACAAGTTTGATGATGTCAGAAGAGATATGATTTTTTGTTTTTTAGAATATCTAACGTTTCTGAAATGGGGACAAGAGATACAACATCGAAACTAACCAGGATATCATTTTCT
This sequence comes from Octodonta nipae, assembly GCA_034190945.1. NCBI lineage: Eukaryota > Metazoa > Arthropoda > Insecta > Coleoptera > Chrysomelidae > Octodonta > Octodonta nipae. Next base: position 49,755,692 of record CM067217.1, read on the forward strand.
GAAATTCTATAAGCGCCTAACATATCTAGAAAGGAAGAAGAGTTCTTTACGTACGAGGATGCTTGTTCGTCTAGAGTTTTAAGGGATTCGGCTAACTACCGGGCTAATTCTTGGGTCGGGGATTGTACCAAACTGAAAATGGGCCTAAGAGGAATGATCGGCTTGTGAATCTTGGGTAGTCCGTACATTTTGGGAATTTTAGAAGATTTTTCACGGGGAATAATGGCCTTTTTGACGTCAAGAGGAAGATGTGTTGTTTTGATGATTTCCTTGGTCTTTTTTTCTAAGTAGTCGAATTGTTGTTAATTATTTCGTAGTCTGGAGTGTGGAGTAGAGTAGAGATTTCATCTTGTGAATATAGTTCTTAGTGTTGAGCAGAACAGCCGCGTTACCTTTGTCGGCAGGAAGAATAGTTATGTCACCGTTGTCACATCTTTAAAACTGCACCAGATTTTCTTTAATGACATTGCAATAGTTTTTGCAATTGCAATAATTTTCTCCTGTAAAGGTGCACCAGATGTAATTTAAATAAAAGATTCTGATTCTTCTGCTTACACAGTTGATATTAAATCTATGATAATTTGGAAAAATATCCATTAACAGCTTCGCAGAAACCTTTCAGGATTTATTAGTTTAAGTCATATTCTATCAAGTAATAGATTTTTCACTTCAATATGGTGGTCTAAAACACACCACTTCTTTTAAATTATATGTTCTTAGAAATAAAACTCATGCAAAGAAATAGAAGTATGTACAGCACATTTCACAAATATTCACATAGAATATTGAATAAACGAGTATTTACTCTCCGAGTTGATCATGGTGTCAAACTCATCTAAGACAATTTTACTACTTGGATTTAATTTTTATGCCTGTCATAACTGCTGTGATTAATAATTTCTGACGCTTTTAAAAATAACCTGTAGACTATCATTATGCTTGGACTTTGCTTAATGAAACCACGTAATTGTCCCATTGTATTGGTTTACTTCAAATATATTAACTTATTAACTTATTATTAACAGTAGTACTTGTTCTAATAATTTTGTGCTGTATAAGCTGTTACTGAAAGACAGGGTTAGTTGGGATTCAATATTTTTAATTTCTAGGACGTTATTTTTATTGTTTTGTATTGGTGAGAAAGAGCATAAAGGTTTAGCGAGATTCCTTAAACTATTTAAATTAATTTAAACTTAAATATTTTACATATTCTCAATAATTTTTCCATTTTTCGAGGAAGTCATGCCATTTTCGAAAAAAATATATTTTTTGACAACTTGTAGGAACGAATTTATATAGAAGAAAAGACGACTTCTATTCAAAAAATTCCACAAACTTTTTACATGGTGTACATTGATTTATTTTACATATTTTCTAGATATATTTCTAAAAAAAATTGTTTATAAATTAACTATTCTTATATTTAACTAATACTACTGAAAGTCAGCCAGCAATTCAAAAGTACCTTTGATTTTGATAAAAAAGGAATAATTTAATAAAATGTTAGAATAACTTGCTCTGTGAATAAAATCTCACTGGATGATTATTTAAAATATATCTGGCAACTTTGCCGTACATTTATCAGACTGTACGGTATAGAAAGAATACTTTAAAAAGTGAAATGTATTTAACTTTTTCTATATATTCTATTCATTTATGACATATTATGACTGCTCATTTTCAATAGGTGCTTAATCAATTATTTCAAAAAAAGACACCCAATGGAATAACATTGTCAGTTGTTTATCTGAGAGATTTTGTCTTCCGGGCTAGTGAGCTACTGGTCTGTTGAAATATTTTGTACTTAACGATTGGTTTACGGTAGGCATTTGCAAAGGCGACGATGAGGCAGTGGTCTAAATAGTCGCTGCGCAAGCTGGTTACTGATTGTATTCTAAAGGTACACTTTGAGCTACGCGACCGAGACAAGCGACAGCGACACGAGACCCCGACAATGTCGCTTGTCGCTTTACCTATTTGAGGAACGCGACAAATGTAAGCGACATCCAGTGGTAGAATAGTGTTCCCTGAAAAAAACACATGTATTACAATTTGTGAACTCAAAAATGAGTCTATTTTATATTAGTTTTTATTGTTTGGGCACTCTATTTTTGCATCTTTACTTTATTTGTATTTATACCTACTTTTTTTATTACGCTTATACTTCCCACATTATATTTCAAAATAAATTATTGTTATTATTTCTACATATTCTTATCTTTTAGGCTGACGTATTTATATGATTATTATCTATTTCTGCGATTAAATGAATCAGAAGATTCACTTCTTCACAAGAAAATTTTAAATCCGTCATTTTTTAAGCTCAAAACTAGACGCGGCAAGCGACACTACTGCTTCGGAAGCAGTCGCAGCAAAGTTGCCTCTTGTCTCCCGTCGCGGTCCCGCTTCTCTGTCTCGCGCTTCAAATGTTCTTCATATAATTGCACAGAGAGCAAACGTGTTGCGTGTCGCAACCTCCTCTCTCTTGTCGCTGTCGCTTGGTCTCGGTCGCGTAACTCAAAGTGTACCTTAAGTGTATTTGCTGCGAGCGCTGGCTTATCGGTGTGTCCGATTCTGCAATCTGGTGTTGATATTTCTTTTTCTGGTACCGATATACAGTGTGGAACAGCTAAATGGAATAAATTCCATAACGAACAAAGGAGGGCGTGCCGGGAAAAACGCTTGGACACGCTGATTTGTATTTTTAAATGCGCATTCTTTCAACAAAAAAAAAATGTAGCGTGTCATGTGACAGTGGCCAATATCAACTTTCTTTTTTAAATACAAGCCCCTGTATATTATTTTTTTTCTCCGGAAAATTCTAGACATACTTCATGTACAATGTTTTACACCTATCTTCAACTGTTTCGGAAATATTAGTTGTTTTCAGATTTATTACAAAAAACATTAAAAAAAAGAAAATTATTTTATTTCACAAGTTCGCTAGATTATACTCAATACTTAATTTCCATTTAGCTCTTGACATTGAGATAGTAGGTAAAAACCATTTCTGCGTTCCTTTTTACTGATTTGATAAAAAACAGTTATGTTTATTTGCGTTAAAACTCATAGCTTTAGCATCTTGTTGTCTGAATGCCTGACACTGGTGATCAGTGTCAGTCTATTGTCGTTGAATTTCGTTAACTGTACGTAATAATATCAGAAAGATGGTTCATTTAACAGAAATGCACAAAATAACCATTCTTCAAATGATTGGTTATGGAGATAACACACGGACAGAAATGGAAGTATCTCGCTTATTTTATGAAAATTTTCCAAATTTGCCGCCTGTATCCCAAGAAACAATTATCAAAAAAAAGTTTCGCGAGCCTGGTCATGTAACACAGATAAAAAAAAGTATCTGCCAATGCTCTAAGGCTAATACAAAATTGGATATTGGATATTGGAGTTTTAAGAAAACCCTCATAATTCTGATCGAAAAGCAGCCTCACTGTTCACCGTTAGCCAGACATCAATTTATCGAGTACTAAAATGCATCCCTATAAAATGATGCCGACTCAGGAGCTCATGGAAGATGATTTGGATAGGAGACCGTATTTCTGTGAGCAAATGATGGTAAGGTTAGATAACAATGTGATCCAAGTAGAAGATGTTTTGTTTTCTGATGAGAGCACATTTACACTTAACCGTCATGTTAATCTTGAAAATTGCCGCTATTGGTATAATGCGAATTCTCACTGGATAACAGAGAAACATACGCAATATCCTGAAAATGTTAATGTAGAATTCAAACTATACTGCTTTTATCGTCTGATAAGATACAGTTTGTTGAGGTTCTAATTAGCTTTCATTTTGGTAAAAAAGTTATCCATGTGATTCAACCTCCGTTTTTTTTTATTAAATTTTATCGTTTCTAAAGACTAAAAAATAATCTTTGTTTAATTTCTAAGAGTGTTTTTTTCATTTGTCGATAATTTGAAAATTTAAAAGTATTAAATAATTGTTAAATATTTCTATTCATCTTTACATAAATAACAATATAATTGTTATATATAAGTATTAATCATTTCATTGTTGTTAAAGTATTAAAAATTACAATTAATATTTAATAGTAATATTTTATATTCTGTGATTTAATAATAATAATAGCTTTTGTACCTAGTTGAGTTTATTTTTCGATAAATAAAACATATTACAAAAACGAATTTACTTTATTCCGTATTACTGTGCTTTTTTGGTCAATACTATTTATATTATAATTAATAAAAACAATGGGAAAAAGCAGTAAGGTTATATTACAGAGTAAAAAGGCAGTAAATTATATGTTACTGCCTTTGTACTTACAGCGATAAAAGGCAGTACATCATTTATTTTAGGCCCATCAATTATTTACTTAATGAAAATACATAAAAATAACTTCTTACAGAGTCACGTAAAATATTAATAATCATTACTCACAATTATAAAAGAATACTATAACTAATTTAGTTATAAATTATATGAAATTTAAATTCGAATTTTCTCCAATTTCGCTTTTTACTGCCTTTTTCCTAAGCACGGCAGCGCTGGTCTTTGAGCTGTCTCAGTACACGCTCCGTACTTAGGGTATAAATGTACTGAGCATCAATACGGAGAAATGAATAACTTCGATCACTGACACACCGTCCACTTTGAAAATGTCTACCGTAATTGGACACGAAACATAAGGTAGAAGATATTTCAACCGACCACCGCTCAAAAGCCTGGAAAACAAAATCTCTCAGTTAGACTCTGACCGTAAAAGCCTTCATTCGATTGTAGTTGTTTTTTTAACGTTTCCTCGTGGGCATTTAGTAATAGTTACTTATTCTAGTACATTAAAAATGTTTGCCTTAATTACCTGTTCATTGAATAAGAATGGTAGGGGATTCTTTTATTGTTCTGTTCAGTTTGTAAATTTGTTGATTACTTTGAACAACATATTCTCATAAACCATAATTTTTTTATTTTTATTGTAAGTTTATCACTTCTCACAATATCTGCATTGCGTTATGTTACACCCTATCTAGTTAAATTATTCCATGTTAAATAAATTATTATGAGTTATACTAAAACCATCAGCTTTTATGTGGTGTGATACTCTTGGAAAGGAACGATTTATAAAAAATGTTTCAGCAGAAATTAAAGGAAAATTTCTTGTGAGGCGTGATAAATCTGTTTTGAGAACAAGTTTCGTCGCCAAATTATTACAACTATTACAAAATTGATTCATGATTCATATTTCATTTTTTATTATAGTACAGGTGACCTGGATTTCGCTTATGGATTTTCCAAAGCAATAAATTTATAGAATCGATATTGAAAACTTATGAATGTTAATATGTCATGGAAAATACATAAGATGCTTTCGTATTTGGATTTTTCCATGCGAATTTGGAAACTTCGGGCGATGAATGTGAAGAAGGATTTCATCAAGACATTACACAAATGCAAATGGGAGATAAATCAATAAAAAAACATAACATATTAGCATCGGTGGAATTTATTACCTGAATATTAAAAAAAAATCCAGTAATTTTACGAAATTTTCAAACTCTATAAGGTGTTGTTATGTAGTTTACTATTGGTATTTTTAAATGCAATACTTTATAATTTCTAATAATAAAATACGTAATTGTTTTTTGCAGTTTATTTGTGTTATTATAGTTTTTTTGGGCAAGTAATATCCCACATTAAGAACTAAGACTTGTATACTTTTATGTTTTTTTGGGAACACAATCTTGAAGAACTAGATAAATTATTAAATGACATAAATAACAAAGAGCCAACTATTAAGTTTACCCTAGAAATTGAAGAAAATAACAAACTATCTTTCTTAGACATATTAATAACAAAAACAGAATCTTCATTTGAAACAGAAGTTTACAGAAGACCAACTCATACAAACTAAATTTCAATTCAAATCATCCGAAGACAGTAAAGAAAGGTGTCATTAAGTCATTATATGATAGAGCAAAGACCAACTGTTCTGATGATAATAAATTCAACAAAGAAAAAAATAATTATAAAGAATGTTCTCACTGGAAACAATTACCCCACAAAATTTATCAACAATGAGTTAAACAGACTTGAACAGAAAACAAACCTTCCGACTCAACCCAGAGCTTCTCTTAACACTACTACTACTCAAGACAACAACATTACAGTTACAACTATACCATATATACAGGGTCTGTCAGAAAGATTGAAAAGAGTGGGCAACAGATTTAATGTTAAAACAGCATTCCAAACAAAAAATACATTGAAATCTTTAATATCGAAAACAAAACCCACAAACAAAACCCAGAACTCAAAAAACTGCATATATAAGATTCCTTGCGAATGCAATAAATTTTATATTGGAGAAACATCGAGACCATTAAACGTACGAATAAATGAACACAAGAATTACATAAAGAAACGACAATTTGAAAAACCAAAAATTTGTGAACATGCTTGTGACCTAGGCCATAAAATACACTTTGACAATTCAACTATACTTCACAAAGAACAACATAACACAAAACGAAAAATTAAAGAGTCTGCCTTAATTCTTTTGAATGAAGACGATTGTATCGCTTCTACTTCTGTAGAATTTAATCGTTTCTGGTTACCGACAATTAAGGAAGAAATGATTAATGGTAACCTCCTTTTGAACAACCCAATATCGGGATAGTTCATAAGGTTTTTCCTAGGTTTTCCCTTATGACGTTAATGGGATCACTGAAACAATAGAATTCTTTGATCGCATTTTTGGCGAATGCGCTATCTTATAACAAAGTCGTACTTAGGAACGCCACTTATAAATTCTAAAGACAACTCTTTCAAATTCTTCTAATTTGAAAGCTGGTTAACTATAATTCATGATCTTTAGAATTTTTTGTGCTACCTGTATAATAATAAATCAAATTTTCATTTTACAATCTACAAAAATAAATATAAAGCCATTGACAACGAAGTCAGAATAGACTTTGAAACGTTTGGTATTCCTGCAATATACGTCGTTTTATTTCTATTGTGGTGTTATTGCCCAAAAAAACATAAAAGTAATCAAGAATATGCCACAAACAACGTTTAGAAGACAATAAGACTTGTATGTTTAAAAAATCCAAACGTTTGTAGTTTGGGTAATTGACATATTTTAGCAGTCTTTTAATAAAATTATTTTATTTAAAATATGAGTGATTACTAAAAAAATTTCTAAACGTAGTCTTTTAATAATAGTTTAAAAGTATTAGTCATAATGTAAACCGGATCAGAAAAAATATTTGCTACTTTGTACAAGTATTTTTAGGAAACGTAAAAGTTAGATCATTAATCGTAAATCAATCATTCAAATGGTTAACCAAATCAAACGGCCTTGAGTTGACATATCGGTGTGATTGTTGAGTTTATATTATCTACTATTAGCGAATTTAAGGTAATTATTTAGGACCCGAACATTATAATTACAAAATTATCGGTAAAAGAGATAACCTAAGGGAAAATAAATTCTGCATATTCACGAAATAAAGGAGAACATATCCAGTCGGACCGTTTTGTGGCTGAAACTGAAGGATATTCCTTTATACCTGTTGCAATTTGACCAAAAATCGAACCTAGCGGATCCAATATAGCGTACGATTTTTTGAAAATTAACCGATATGCTCCAATTATGGATATACAAGAGTTTTGTGGTCCTTGATCACGAATCCAAGGTCGGATTAACAAAATTGGAGATAGCGAATCCAAGATAGCAGACACCGACTTCGGTTAAATTTCACATATATGAGGGTCAATGACATCGAAAATTCCCATAACCCGAATTTGGCGAATAACATGTATAATGTAGTATATAATTGGTTGTAGAAGTCTTGGAACCTAAAAGGGAGAATTACCTCTTACAAAGTTGTATGCGAATAGGAAAGAACAGTTAAGCAATTACATCACATTGTAATGACCATAATCACTTAGATAATTTTGATAATACACGAATATTAATTAAGAAGCGTAATAGTTAATAATAAAAGAACAATTAACACTCCTCCTCTTCCTTTTTGCTTTCATTTTATTCTCTTACTTTATAATTTTTTGCTTTAAAAATATTCCCATACAAATTTTATTATTAATATTAACTCATATTTTGTCAATGATTTTCCATCTAACCATTCGTTTCTAGAATAATCTCAATTACTAACTTTATTAAAATAATGCACATATTTGTATCTAGTAATTGATTGAGGATAAAAACAATACTGAAACCTTTTATAATGTTTTTTTTTGTGTATTTTTATCAAACTGCTTTTCCCTTAATGGAAGTTTTCATTTTAACTATTTAGCTGTTATTACCATCGATCCTGGCAGGGATCAGTTATCAACTACGCGGATGAATTCCCGGAAACCACCTAACACACGCACACACACACACAGATATATATATATATATATATATATATATATATATATATATATATAAGTTTTAGGTGGTTTCCGGGAATTCATCCGCGTTGTTGATAACTAATCCCTGCCGGGATTGATGGTAACATGACGACGTTTCGGCATAGTCACATCTGCCCTCTTCAGGTCGGTTCGAATAATTCTCGTAGCCTTTTGCTTTCGCTTCTAGTTACTCCTGCTTTGGAGCCATTAGCAATAGACAAAAAGTGAAAAAGAGTTTCAAAGTCTAGATCAAACCCGGGGCCTCAGACTGTCTACTCCCCAAGAGTCACTAGGTAACTAAACTGTTCAGTTCAGTTACCTAGCGCAAAACTCGTGTGTACATCTTCTGATTTCTTGAAACCTTTCTTCCGCATCCTTCAGGATTTAGGATTTCTTCCCATGATGATGATTGATTTCTCACCTCACTAAAGGGTGACTGGCCTTGTCAAGTATCTTTTGTACTTCTTTCCCTCTGATTGGCGAATTCAGTTTAATACTTTGGTATGATCTTGAGGTCTCTGGCGTAGCGTAGGAAATTGATGTGGTCCTCTTGTCTGGTAATCTTCTTCATAGCCTTCTTGTATCCTCTGAATTTCACATTGATACCGGGTCCGTTCCGGGCATCCAATGTTAGTCTGAAGCTGGTAGACAATGTAATTCGTTACTCGACGTTTCTTTGAATTTCCATCGTTTTAAAAGAAGAGAGTGGGTGCTTACCATTCCTTGATGTAAAGCGTCAAAGGTCTAGGAAGGCTACACATACAGCATTATACCTACACTACAATTCTAACCACCCATCAGCAACGAAAACTCGTATGAAAATACTAATCCAAAGAGACAAAAATATTCGCAGCACACCAGAAGTCCTTAAAGAAGAACAAATTAAACTTAGAGAAGACCTTTTTGGCGAATGGATATCTGGAAACCATCATTAGCAAGGTGTTTGAGAAACTGTAAAAACCACCTAGGCAGTAAGAAGAAACCAAGATAGCAACTGTATTATTACCATACACTAAAGGGTTGTAGGAGAAATTTAGACGAATTTCACACATATATGGAATCAGGATGATCTTCAAGAGCAGCAACACCTTGAGGAGCATGATAACAAGACGCTCCTGCAATACCAAATAACTGTACATACGGCATACATTGGAGAGGCCGCTGGACACCAGGGTTAAGGAACACCGCATTGTTATCCAAAGGGAGGAACTATGTCTGGATTAGCTAATCATGCATGGACCCAACAATATAACAGCAACTAGGACCAGGCCAGGGTAATTCACACGGAAGAGCAGTTATATAAAAGAAAATTTATAGAGACAGCATATATAGTCTCAAACGAGAATATAATTAGCCAGTCGACGTCCAAATTAAAAATATTTGGAGAGCCCTTCTTCAGCCACTGCCGCACACATCACCGACAACCAACCGCCAGAAACGAGGACGCTTAAAGGTATAAATACCACGGATAAAATGAATTTCCCTTCATTCACCTGATGACGATAGCAGATACAAAGCTATTGAAACGTTGTGAGATCAACCTTATCAAGACGATGGAAGTCCAAGGAAATTTCGAGGATGATTTAATATTAACATTAAGTTCAAATTCAGAAATAGATTAAAATCCGTGAAAAATATAACCAATAAACAAAAAATTAATTTATAAAACTCCTTGTGAATGTAATAAATTAGATACTAGATAAGTCTATAGGCGTTTTAATGTACAAATTAACGTTACGTCAGCTACGATAAATAAGACGGATAATCTGAATTATCCATCATTCACCTGATGACTATAGCAGATACAAAGCTATTTGAAACATTGTGAGATCAACCATTTCAAGACGATGGAAGTCCAAGGAAACTTCGAGGAACGAGCTACCAGATTCAGACTAACGTCTATGAGATGTTCTAAAACATTTTGCGTGCTGTCTAATATCTACTCTCTCGCTAAATTAGGGGCACCCAAGTTTAATGCGTTTTGATGGACACTTTTTTATATGTACAAATTACAACCGGTATTTTGAAGAATAGGCTGGAGATGCTTTGATATTTAAAAAATATGTACTAAAACAATATTCCCATAATTTAAACTGTTATAATTAATGTGACCTAGTTATATATTGTCAGAATATTAAATAGTTGAAATAGGTTTGAATTATTATAATTCTACAAATTTTATTGTGTTGTTCTTAGTAATGGATATAAATGTCAGGAGAATTAAAATAATTTAAATATAAATACATGACGTGTAAGTTAACTTTTATTTAAAATATAAAAATTGCAGAATTGTAATAATCCAAAACCATTTCAACTATTTAATAATCTGGCAATATATAAGGAGGTCACATTAATTATAACAGTTCAAATTATGGGAACATTGTTTAAGTACATATTTTTTTTATAAAAGTTAACTTACACGTCATGTATTTCTTTGCATTTATAGTTAAATTAATTTAATACTCATGAGATTTATAACCATTATTAAGAATAACAGAAAGAAAAGCAGAGACAGGGAGATTAGGATAGACGGGAAGTATCTTTCGTAGAAGCTTTCACTTCCATCGGTTAGTCTTAAATGATACCTTTATTTTATTCATTCTTAGTCAATAATTGTTGAAAGTATTTTAACCATTATATTGCAGAAATTAGGTTTAGGCTTAGTATATCCTATTCCTGTTTATTCAGTTGCCTAAGGATTTTATAAGCTTTTGTTTGTTGTCATATTCTAAATTATTACTAGTTAGTATAAGCATTTCTTTCTTCCGATATTATATACTACACCTGGTTTCGTACCTTTGATAAGAGTAAAGTACTAAATATTGAACGTCTTTTATATATTTTATATTATCATTACCGATAAAGCATTATATAAAGCCAATTTTGAAAAAAATCACAGAACAAGTATTGAGATTCAGGTATACATTAGTAAGATATTAATTTTTTTGTTTATTATATGCACAAAATTACTGTGCTCGACCTTTAGAATCTTATTTGTATAATAGGCAACCCTGTCATATTTGAACTTACAAATGGTGAATTATCCTTTCCATTAAGAACTTTGGTTAATTATCTCAAGTTCTACGTACTAATATCACAATAGAGCACGTAACTATTACAAGTGAACGTGGGCACGTACACAATCTCTGAAACAATAAAGTCCTTAAAACAAAAGTTTTAATACTTAATTTGAGTGAACATAGAACCTCAACTAATTCGAATGCTTTCATATTTGGTAAGTAGCTATAGAAGATTAAATATTATTATACTTCTAATTTTAGTACATTGTAGCAATTCGAATTTGGTTACATAAAGTGAATAAGGTGCATTACTAGGAGGAAATAAATTTTAAATAAACTTAGAAAATCATTTGAAAATATTCACTATATTATTGATTTAGTATGGTTAAATTAGTATAAGGTCATACAATTGCAAACATAATAGCACAACTAAAGTTATAAAGTGTATAACGGGATTCGATGTTTTAGATATAGTTATTAAGCATTTGCTTGGGGTGTATTCATCTCCAAATATACCTTTAGATTTACACGGAAATTAATGAACACTTCCTTCTCCTACATCGTTAATTAAAGCGGAAGTGTGAGTTCACAAGTAGAAGAAGAATTTTGCAATTTACAACTTCAAATGCACGTTTGTCGATTTATCAGCAAAATTGGGGTTGTTTATTAAAATATTGAGCAACTGCCAAAAGTAAATTAGGAAATAATCAATTGTTTTCTTAGAATTAGAATTTTGTTCCTACTTCTAAGAAAACATATATCTCAAATGCTAGTTGTATACAAAATTATTCTATATCACAACCCTCATTCTCTATATCTCCATCCTCATCAACATCTTTGTCGGTATCCTCGAACGGGGTTTGACTTAGACCCTGAACGGTTCGGAACCTTTGAAACATACCAATTTCTCCTCAAAAGTATGTCAATGTAGTACTATATCGCCAAATCCGTACAGGTGTCTCTTCAAAGCGTCTGTTATGGCTTTATCAAGGAATGATTTAAGCACTTCTCTGGTAGCCAAACGTAAGACGTTTTGCTATACTGGTGTTTTTATCCATCCATTTTGATCCATGTCTTAGAAACTGAAGAACCATGGTGAATTTTAAAAGACTCGAGAATGAGGATTAATAAACAAAATAATTATGTTAATGTTATTCCATGAAATGGTTTGAGATCGACCTGATTTACTTTTGACAGTTAACCAATAACTTATTGAACAACTCAAATAATGTTGTTGAATCAGTAAAAAGGTAATTGATGACGTAAAATAGAAAAATATGAAGACAAGTAACAGATCCAGTGAGTCCAAGACGCTCTTAACATTGTAATTATGCTTTTTTATCTTCTAACTAGCCTTTTGGCGTTTAACACGTAGTCTAATTTTGAATTATAGAAGAAGGGCATTCGGTGATCAAAATATTGCATAAATGTTTGCCTCTTTCTGGCGGCCATAAGGGTAGATGTATATTCCCCTATCATTCTGGAATTTTTTTTCTACTTGTTTATACCGCCTTCGATCATTCTGCAAAGTTTCAGAATGGAATATCATCCCTTTGTTTACCTCAAATATTACATGTTTAACCCCCTAATCCACAATGTCGGTAAGAACGGATCCTGTAACCAAAAAAGTTCGAACTGCACCGAGTGACCTCCACCCCTAGGTAACCAGCTCTCCAGCTATTGTTAATAACTTGTTTATTTCCATAATATTTTTCGCTCATTTATTATTCAATTAATATTTCTGAAATAATGCAAATTTTCCTGGAGGCTATATTTTTCATTTACAAAATTGCCTCTTGTTTGATAAATGAATAATAATATCCCCAAGGAAAATCAACTAATTTTCTCAATAAAAAGGCATCTTTGATAAGTAAAGGTTTTGAAATCAGCATTCCTCATAGCAAACATTTGTGAAAGCTCATTTATATTTTTCGTTCAGTTTGATTGTGTTTATAATTTATTTCAGGAAAGCAATTTCGCTATAGCAAACATATACAAGAAGATTAACTGAAAATTAAGTTGAAGATCGACAGGATTTTAAATTACAATCTACTAAACAATAATAACAAATTTTCGTTTCCAATTTAGCGAGACTCGTCTTGCGAATGGAAATATGAGCACAATTCAGCAAAAATTCAGATAAAAAAACTCAGTGTTACAGAAACTCAATACATTATCTGCGTATTTGCTGTGAATTACAAACGAGATTTTAAATAGGGAATGTCAACAATTTTAACGAATCTCTTTTCAAGTTTAAATGCCACGACGGCCTATTCATTAAAATTGTTGAACAGTTTTTTATTGGTACACAAATTCATCTACTAACTTTCAGCATTTGTTATACACTATTAGAAACATTTATAAAAGTAAATGGTATTATTTTGTTGCATTTATTTCAAGCCCTAACTTTGATTTATAGAAACATATATTTTATATTCCTGAAACATATCTACGTTTCCAACGTTGGCCGCCATTAATGTTACTTGTAGTGTTTCTTATGTATTTTGTTTTTGGGATATAATAAGAAAATTTAAACACCTGGTTTAGTGTTATGGTAACTTTACGTATATACAGAGTGTTCCAAAAGTTAAGATTATCCGTTAGACGGCTAATAAGCTAGCTCATAACTATAATCCGGTCAATTTACGCATCGGAAGTTATAAGGGTTCATAAGAAGCTGTCACTCGGTAAGATTGCTCAAAATACAATTATAAAACAAATCTCAAAGGTCCTCATCGTTCCGGTCCGTGGAACAAAAAACGGCTCGATGTCAAAGGTAAAGAAAAGAGTTTTCGCGATTTTCAGCAAAACGGTGAGTTTTATCGCAAAATTGGTTCAGACAAAAATTGTAGACTACTAAATTCTCTACAAAAAATGTATTAATATTTTTTTCTTAAGTAGAATAATGTGTAATCGTAACAATTTGCACACCTTTCCACGCCACCTATGAGGTAGTGTACTTAGCGCGTTTTTTAACGTGTTTCCCCTGTAGGCCTATTCCACGGGTCTGTTGTTATTTTGTTTGTTTCGGAACTATTGCAAAATAACATTTATTAATAAGAGTTCATTCATCTGAACCATAAATATCGAATATTTCTGCTTTCTCTTCTGCTTCTTCTCATTCATCTTGAACTTTTTCTTCTCGTTCTTCTTCTTCTTCTTTTTCACTTTGTGTGCAAGTAAATTGCGCTAATTGCGATTCCTTGTTGGTGTCATAGGATTCATGGGAGTCCTCTACAGTTGGTGACTCAACATTAGAGCACGACCGGCCTTGACCATGTGTACACGCCAGGGAACAAAACTGTCCAACTTTTTTGTAACCACATTTAGCATTACATCCCTTTTTGCAGTTGGAAAATATTGTGTTCAGCAGTTTCAACATTGAAATGAACCGAGATTTGTTGTGACTATTTGCAAGAATTTTCTGTTGACTGGTAGGAACCGTCATAGATTCATCGATTATAATATCAGAAGAGGTAGATGTAGCAGCAGTTCGACGACGTTGCTCTGCAGCTTTAATATTTTACTAAACCTTAGTAATAAATATTATTTTGCATAGGCCTACTGGGCAAACCACGTTAAAAAACGCGCTAACTACACTACGAGGGCTGCCTTTTATATTTCGGGATTAGAGAACAAAAACAAATATTAATCATAGAAAATCGCTTTATTGTTTTTCAAAATATTCCCCATGAAGACCTATACGAAGCATTTTTTCCACTCTGATTGAGGTATCTCCAAAACATGCATTCTGAACGCAGCAGGTGTCAAAAAACGTTGACCTCTCAGTTTGTTTTTTACGTACGGAATAAAAAGAAGTCTCAGCGGATGACTCATCAAATCGATGTTTTGAGCGGTCAAAAATGCAGTTGTTTGAGCCGATGTGTGAGAGCTCGCATTGTGGTTGTGAAGAGTGATCCGTGTTCGGCGGTTGGTTTTCCTCATTTCTTGAATGTATGCTGGTCCCACTAATGTGTAAGGTTGACTCAATCTCACGATAGGTCACATGATGATCTTGCAATATCAATTCGCGCACAGCATCAATGGTTTCCGGAACAACAACTGTTTTTGGACGACCTTCACGAAATTCGTCTTGGAGTGAACTACGACCTCGATTGAATTCACCATACCATCGATAAACAGTGGTCCTTGATGGAGTTTCATCGCCAAAAATTAAATTAAGTTCATCCATGCACTCTTGCTGACGTAATCCACGTCGAAAGTTGTAAAAAATAATTTGTTTACGATTTAGTTCCATTTTTTGGCCGAGATGAATCCTTTAAGTTACTATAAACAACAAATAGCGCTTTGTCAAAACGTTCTGAGTACGTATAACCTCAAAATTGTCAAACTTTACGATAGAGCTGTCAGTTGTCAGATTGCAACACTAGGGTTGTCCAATCCCGAAATATAAAAGGCAGCCCTCGTACCTCATAGGTGGCGTGGAAACGTGTGCAAATTATGACTATTACAAATTATTCAACATTTTAAAGCGTTATATCTCTTAGGAAAAAATATTAATACTTTTTTTGTAGAGGATTTTATGATCTACAATTTTTGTCTGAAGTAACTTTGCGATAAAACTCACCGTTTTATTGAAAATCGCGAAACCTCATTTTTTTTATCTTTGACATCGAGCCAATTTTTTCCACAGACCGGAACGATGGGGAGTTTTGAGATTTCTTTTATAATTGTATTTTGAGCAATTTTACCAAATTACAGCTTCTTATGAATTTTTGTAACATTCCTCCTGATTTTAGGCCTAAATTCACCGGATAAACAAGAAGAACTAAAATTGATCTTAGATTTTGAGATTATGGCACTTTGAAGAATTTCGAGAGAGCAGGCAGCTTACATTAATCTTTCGAGAGTCGCAGCTGAATTGATAACAACCTGAAATAAAGCTTATAGTGTTTATACCTTTAAAAAACGTTGCTCCACTATTTTCTGGAAGAAATATAAGCGTCTAATGGTAATTTATTCTAAAACATTGTTCATTTACATGGTGTCTACGTATGTTGGAATAATATTTTGGAAAAAGTTATTCATCATAAAAAGATCTTAATGGTGTGAAACCTAAACTGAAATCATAACATGTTACTGTTTTCAACTGTGTCTATGACTTCTTAATTGTATATTGATTATCTCTCCAATTATGTTATATTGTAAAATAAATATTTTGTTTATAAAAAAACTAATTTTACGAAAAAAAAAGAGCGAAGTTGAGAGAATTAAATGAACGTAATTGGAATGAAATCAATACGAATAACAATTAACAGCCTTCAAAAAAGGTGGAGGTTCGCTATTCGTCTGAATATACATATTAATATTTAGAAAAAAATCTACATAAAACTCTGAATGGTCTGAAACCTAAAATAAAATTATTGTATTTCACTTTAAACAGTAGTCAACGAGGTTGGCCAAAAAATATCAACGTTGCTTATTTTTGGCAATACTGAAAATGTTAAATATATCTGAAAGCTGCACCCAAATATACCTACTTTTATCACTAAAAATTGTAAAATATATAAATTTAAAATATTCAAAAAGGACTTCCTAAAACCATAGCAGTCTGTAAAAAGAAAAAATAATATTTTTGTGCAACCATATTCATATTTTGAAGTGGGTAGTAGGTGCCAAGTTAAACAGAAATAAATGGGTCTTCAATAATTAGATAAGTATAATTTTGCAACAATTTCAATATAAGTTGCAGTATATTTTGAGTTTTAGTTAAGTTACTTTTGCGCTTGTTTTGAGATCGGTTTCTGTTTTTTAAATTTAGTTGACATCTGCAAAAGGAGCGCAATGTGCAATTATTCAATTACTTGAAAGCCATTCGCCATATTGAGTGAGAACGATAGGGAAGTCGTTCAAAAAGATTTATAGTTTAAAAGAGACTGCCGTCTTTCTTCATCAGTTAAAGTGAAATAGCGGGGATGACATTCTACACTAGCAGTGCCGACAATTATTTCAAGTAACTAGTTCTTTAAATTTAACATTACATTAACATTTAAACGAAGCTTATCCATAGATGCATTGGTCGTCTATGTCCCATTTTGTGGCCTCCCCGTTCTCCGGATTTAAATTCACTATTTTTTACCAGGATTGAACCAATGGTAAGCTCCACTCTAAGTCAATAAATAATTTAAAAGGCAAAAAATAATGTGATAAGTAAACGTCCTCCTTTTATTCGACTTTGTGGTAGACTATTTCAACATATTATATCTCATATATGATCTCCTTTTTGTAGTAATAAAGCAATATATTTGATGCATATGATAAATATTATACTATACATTCAAAATAAATGGCCATATTAGACTCATTTTTGTACAGTGCACTGTACTGTACAAAAATGACGGAGAAAGCAATTTTCTTTTTTTCATAGACATTTTTTTTCTAAATTCTTAAAAGTGACATCATCTCGATAACTAAGACACTTTTACTAAGAGCATATTTAGTGATTCTCGCCAACTATTAGCTTGTTATGACCCCCAAGGGATTACCCTATATATATATATGTCATCATCATCATCATATATATATATAGGAGTACATTAATGGTACTCCTAAGATTATTTCTTTAAACTAAATCCTCCCAACAGAATAATTTCCATGTACTACCAAGTTAGTACTGAATTGCTACCATCTTAGTAATAATGTTACTCTATGTACCATCCTCTATGAAGTTTTCCGCAAAGACAGGGATTTTATAGCAACCAACAGAACCAGAGGCGGTGGTGTTTTGTTAGCATCTAGGGTAACTTTACCAACATCTTTATTAAATTTAGATAATACCTTGGCAACAGTGTCACTCATAGACATTTTGGGATGTAAATGTGTTAGTAAGTAATTATATGTCATTATATATATTTGTCATTTATATACCTCCGTCTGTAACTAGTACTGAACATGAGTTGTTCTTGGATGCTTTTGAGCAATTCATTATCGGTCTCTCTAACATTGTCATAATAGGTGACTTCAACATTCCGTTTCTCAACAATATTAACATCAAGACTACTAGATTGCAATCTTTTATTGATTTTAATAACTTTAAACAAGAAAACAAACAAACAAATATTATAAATGCCAATGGTGGATTGCTTGATTTAGTCTTGTCGAGTGTACCATGTGAAGTTAAGGCTGAACTAAACCCGCTAGTAAGTATCGACAATTATCGCCCCCCGCTTATTATTTCAATCAGAGTTCAAGTTCCACATATCAACCGCTTTCCGCTAGACTCCAGACAGAGAACACATAACTTTAGAAAGGGTGATTACCACGGCCTATACCTTGCTTTATGCAATCTTAACTGGAATTCATTGTCTTCCTGTACAGATCCTAATGCAGCTTGCGACATCCTTTATAATACACTTAATGCATTGTTAGATCGCTTCATCCCGCCGTATAAAAACCGATTTACAAAATACCCTACATGGTATTCCCACGATTTAATCCAAAATATTAAACTTAAGAACCACTATCACAAATTATTTAAAAGGTATAACTTTGAATATTATTATCATAAATTTAGCGATATGAGAAAACTTGTAAACAAACTAATTAAGGATTCTTTCCATACTAACTTAAATACCCTACAGAACAAAATACAAACCGATCCCAAGGTATTTTGGTCATTTATTAATCAAAAATGCTCCTCCTCACGTATTCCAGGAAGAATGTCCTACCAGGAACAATACCATACCAATCCTCAGACAATAGTTAATTCCTTTGCCCATTATTTTAAAAGTGTTTATTCCCCCCCATTGCCGCTAATTCTTTGGGTGGGTCCATATACTCGCCTAACATTTCTATAGTAAGTTTATCTATAAGTGACATCATCAAGTCATCTAAACGCTTTAAAGTTAGTTTCACATCTGGACATGACATGATTCCCAGCTTCATGGTTAGAGACTACTCGACTGTTTTGGCTTCACCGTTATACTCTATATTCAACTTAATCCTAAAAACTGGGATATTCCCTGAGTGCTGGAAACTGTCGAAAATCTGTCCGGTGCACAAATCTGGTAGCAAAGATATCATAACAAATTACAGACCCATCGCCATTATTCCTAACTTTGCTAAAGTATTCGAGATGTGAATTTATGATCAGATATTTCCTATTGTCAGATCACACATATCGCCGGACCAACACGGTTTCATGAAAAATAGCTGCAGCCCTTGACTCCAAAAGTCAAGTAGACGTGGTCTATACGGATTTTACCAAGGCTTTCGATAAACTTCATCATCCTACATTAATCGAAAAATTATCGGTCTTTGGTTTCAGTTACCCACTGGTTACTCTATTTAAATCCTCTTAAGTAACCGCCATCAATTTGTTAGCTATAACGGCTTCAAATCAAACATATTTACTGTCAGTTCAGGAGTACCGCAAGGTTCCAATCTCGGTCTGTTATTGTTTCTGATATTCATTAACGACTTATCAAGTATACTGTTTTCTGAAACTCTTCTTTTTGCAGACGATCTGAAATTATTTCTTAAAGTCGAGAGCATCAATGATAGCTTACGACTACAACATGACCTGAATCAGCTCACGTTATGGTTTACCAAGAACAAACTCTTTTTGAACATCGCGAAATGCAAAGTATGTTCTTATACTTTGAAGAGGAATCCTATACTATTCGATTATTCGTTGAACAATCAAACTATTGAGCGGTGTACTATCATAAAGGACCTGGGTGTATATTTTGATAATAAATTCTTATTCGCTGAAAATATTTCCATAACTTGCAAATCGGCAATGCGTTCGCTGGGTTTTATTTTGCGAAATTGCAACAGCTTTCATAACATATCCGCGCTGAAATCATTATATACATGCTTAGTGCGCTCAAAGTTAGATTATTGCAATCTTATCTGGCATCCTGTCTACAAGATTCATCATAAGCGTTTGGAGGCAGTGCAAAGAAAATTCCTGAAATTTCTTGCTTTTCGAGTCGACGGCTCATATCCTGTCAGAGGGTACCAGCACAATTTACTTCTTGACAGATTTGGGATAAGATCTTTAGTTATGTATTGGAATTTACATAGCCTTTCATTTCTATACAAATTGGTTCACAACAGAATTGACTCTCCTGTTCTTCTGTCAATGATCCCGATACATTCGCTAAGGCTTGGTTCAAGAAATAACACCTATTTTTTATCTGTTTGCAAATACAAATCTTCTTATTCACCACTATTTATCATGTGTAGAACTTATAACAGTATATCTAGAATCTGTGATATTAACTATGACAATTTTGAATCAATAGCTGAAGCATATATTCAACAAATGTCAGATCAACCGTACTAGTAAAAGTCTTTTGTCAACTGTTATTTCGTTTCTTTTAAAAATGTGGGTAGAATTTATGAGGTAATATATTTGTCAATTGTTATTTTATTTCTTTTTTAAAAAACTGTTTGTAAAATTTATGTTATAATATTTGTAATATTCTCTGTTCTTTTAATTATTGTTATTATTATCAGTTTTTAATATTTAAGATACCATAGTTTACTAGTATGTTTCATTACTTTATAATATTTGTCCTGTAATTGGATTTATTTCTGTTGGGCAATAAACTAAACTAACTATAATTAATAAGATTTATATATATATATATATATATATATATATATATATATATATATATATATATATAGGTACGAATGTACAGTGTGGCCAATTTTACTGGGGTCTAACATTTTTTTGGGTTGGGGATTTTGATAAGACTATATTAAATGACTGAAAGGAAAGATTCAATTTTGTTACAGAACTATGTATTAAATTTTGTACCATGATGTTAAATAATAACTGAGTAGCTAACAATGTATGCGGATCACAAATAAAGGGCCCCTCACATTTGCTGGGCGTCCCTTTAAAGGTTTCGTGGATCTCCTCAGTCAGAAATTACAAGAAATTACATTTGAAATCGAGTTCAGCCAAAAGTAGTGAACGAGCTGACTATCCATTGATCGTCGATTACAAGTGTTTCGTCTTGAGAATCTCGATCTTGTTTCAAATAATGCACTGGCACTCCATGTTGTTGAAATACGATTTACTTATTAAACTCATCCGGATTGGTATTTACTATTTCTTGAATTATCGGATGCATTTGATTTTGAAGCATGTTAAGTAAGATACACAGATCCTGTTAAAATTTCATCCGGAAATATTTTCTCAGTATTCCTCACCATACATTGACTTTTCGAGGAGTATGAGTGACCTTCTCGAAAAATGTGGGTTTGCAACAGAAGAATACTGCCTGTGTACAGGTCCATTTAAAAAATTGTACGTTCGTTCTAAAATATGCAGACTATAAGTAAAACCGGGCTTAGATGGACAGTCATAAGAGCAAAAAATTGCATCTTCCTGGCAGGGTAATCTTTTGTTAGTTGATTTAGTATGTTCTGGTTCTAGGGATGAAACGTATGTTTTTTCAAATACTATTTCACCGTAGTTTTTGACACTACAATCTAACGCAACTGTTGCGTGGTGTTTAGGAATATTAATATTAGACCTGGTTTTATTATCTGAAATTGATGGCCACCCTGCTCCCTTTCATAGTAATGGACAATTTGTTTTAATTTTTTTTACCAGTAATTCTGTTAGGTATTTTCTACATTTGGGATTATTAGGATAAATAGTTAAATAAAAATTGTTTCATGTTTTTCTTCTAATTTGAATTATAATTAATTAATTAATTTGAATTATAGGCAAACTTACAATTTAAAACTAAACGATATACCAAAATTCTCTTCTGTTCGTAAATGTTTAATTCTGATATACACAAAACTGATATGAACTATTTTTTGCTGTCAGTGCATATCTAGTTTCTTTCTTCAAAACATATCTACATGTGAATTCACAGTGAAATGGTTGACGATTTTTCTTCAGTCTTTATACTTCATATAAATAGCTTATAATTGTGTATCTACTCGTCGGATTTCTGCAACCAAAAAAAGCGTTGAATAGGGAATAAAAATATCTTTCAAGTAAGATATCGCAAGACCACCCTTTTCGTTTGAATGAAAAAAAGTTGAAAGTGCCCATTTAACACTGGGCATTGTGGCTAATATAGTTGTATGTTAAAACCAATTTGACAACCTTTTACATGATTTTTGTTCCAGATTGATATCTTGTTACATTGAAAAATAAATAGATAATAAAAGTCCTCATTGTATGCGTGTTGATTTTTTTTAAACAAAGATGGGAAAAATAGATTACAATCTCAATTGCATCTCAAGTCTGGACAGCTGGGCCTTTTGTTGATATACCTAATATTAAAAACATTCTAGTTATTTTCAGTAAAATACGTTATATTGAAACTGTTCGTTTTTACTCACATCGAATAGAAAACAAATAGAAAATAACCAGTTAAAAACGTTCGAGATGAATTTTGTTCAGACACATACAACACTAGGTTGTCAAGATTAAAAAGCTAAATGAAAATAACTTGCCGGAAGCGAGATACTCTCTATACGTTTTCAAAACATGAACGTTCCCCGCTCTTTGTGAAAATAACGGTGCAATATTTATTTATGTATAATGTCATATTTGTGGAGAAATAGCAAACTAAGTAAATTCGTTACAAAAACTGTGGAAATTAAACGACGATGTTAGTTAAAACTGCACTGACATTTTCTTTTCGTTCTAGCTAAATAATAAATTGGTAGTGAAGTGAAAAAAAATTCAGAAAATGACCAGAATGGGGCTATTGTAAATAACCAAATATAACATCCAGAAAAAGGGTATGATGTGAATTACTAAATATAAAGTAATATTAAGGTTAAGCCACCGGTTTTGTATTTTTTGAATCAAGAATATGTATCTGTGAAGTATTCTAAAAATTTACACGTAATATGTTCCTTTGCAATTATAATTAATTTAAGAACTAAATTAAACATTAGGAATAAGACTCGATTCGTAATAAAATAGGACAGTTATTTTATTTTCCAGTCTATTATCATAAATGATGCAAAGAAAGAGAAACAGAGACAGGGAAATAAAGAGAGACGCGAAGTAGATTATTTCGCAAGAAGGTTTCGTTTCCATCGTACAGTATAGAATGACTCCCGTTGTTTTTTTACTGGATGTCGAAAAATTTGTTAGTTTACAACATAGATAAGTAACAATACAGGTAGTAACTCCAGCCAACAGAAATAACTACGTATAAGTATAATATCAACTTTAAAATAAGTTAAGACTTAAAGAAATCTAGTAATCCGAGTAGCACTAATAGAAAATCTGAACTGTTTTAGGAGTGATAGACTGACGCTCAGATCATCAAATGTTCTGGACATTTTTAGAAGCAGAGCAGAACAAGAAAACCTAATAGTTTAAATTTTATACATTTTATCCATATAATACCATAAACAAAAGCTTTTTAACGGTATGTTAATGTTTGTGGACATTGTTTCACGGATGTAAGTATATGGTTGATGATTCATTCCGGTGTACATCCGTTCGTCATTTGATTCTGTTGAAATATCTACTGAAGTTTCGCTAATAATATATATGACTTTCTTACAGGTTACTAAGTAACCAAAGAAATTCATCATTGGCATATTTTCAGAGTAAATTTTTACAATAAATTCCTTACTCCTAGTTCATGAATTCGGGCTCAATTTTGGTTTATCTGATAATTAAGCTTAATTGATGATTTGAAGACGCGAGATGTAAGACCGACATCTAGGATTTTCGAGAGAATCAGTACACAGAGGTTCCGAATCTGGAGCCGTTCCGCGTAATTGCTGTTCTCTCTCAACTCCTAGGACAGAATGTCACGATAAAATTTCTTCAGGTTACTTACTTCACCTTCTTCGAGGTGTCATTCCTTTGTACAAAGAATGACACCTCGAAGAGAGTATTCAATATCTCTGACAGGTGAAGTAACCTGAAAAAATTTTATCGTGACATTCTGTCCTAGGAGTTGAGAGAGAACAGCAATTACGCTCCAGATTCGGAACCTCTGTGTACTGATTCTCTCGAAAATCCTAGATGTCGGTCTTACATCTCGCGTCTTCAAATTTAACGAAATGCATCAAATGCATAAAGAAGTGTTCGAGAGGACATTCAATTGTGGGAAGCGCAACTGATGAAGGTTCCCTAACCAGAAACAATATGTATTATATTGATATATAATATATATTGTCTTGCGTACAAAGGAATGACACCTCGAAG
This sequence comes from Octodonta nipae, assembly GCA_034190945.1. Classification (NCBI taxonomy): domain Eukaryota; kingdom Metazoa; phylum Arthropoda; class Insecta; order Coleoptera; family Chrysomelidae; genus Octodonta; species Octodonta nipae. Next base: position 49,780,286 of record CM067217.1, read on the forward strand.
AGAGTATTAATTGATGATGTTGTTGTATCACTCGGATAACATACAAACCACAAATAACATTAGGAAAAATACTAGGGAACTCAAAAGACCAAAATACTATTAAAAAACCAAGGAGTGTACGGCATATTCTGTGGAGACTACCCCAAGTCATAACTTGAGCACACGAACAGACGAATATCAGCCACCGGGCTGACCATAAAGAACAAACAGACCTCCTCCACATTATTCTGACATGTAGATGAATCAGGGTATAAAATAGACCTCAATAGTTGTAAAGAACTTGTCAGCATCGAAAACTACGAAATCAGAGTTATAAGAGAAGTCATTGAGATTGAAAAGAGAAAAGAGACTAAGGTTTGATATTATCAACAATTTCGCAAACAGTAGTCCCATACTAAAACAATGATACAACCACTCAACATAAATCCAAAGGAGTAAGTAGCGAACACTCCTATTGCAACGTTAATTAACTTAACAGACACACAAACAAAAAACAAAGAACAGACTTTCATAAAAAAGCACCTTAAGAAAAAATCGTTACATCAACCATATCAACAGAATAGCAATAGATTTACAGCAATGCAAGAAAAAAAAAGGAATAAAGTGTTGAGCGGTGTGTTGAGTGAATTTACTATATATTAGAGATACCAGCGACAAAATAAGGAGAATGCTGCAAAAAATAACATTCAAACTTTATACACGCCACATCTAACAATAAGAAAATTATTGGGACAAAAGACCTCTAGAGAATCTCGAGGTATACAGTATATTATGAGCAAACTACACAAAATCTCACGTTGGCCAAACAAATAGAAAACTATTGGCGGGCCGGAAAGAACATACATTTAACATAAAAACAAATTACCTTAGCATTATACCGACACAAACAAGACACTGGGCACAAAATCGACTTACTTTAACACCTGTAAAGAACTGGCACACATCGAATTGTAATCATCATGTGGGCCATCGAAATCGAAAGTCGAGTCACCGAGTTTTACGCACCCACTCCTAGTCAATTATCGTTACACAAGCAAATTCCTTTAAGTTAAAGCTTTTACTGACTGGCCCCTAACTAGAAAATAACTTGGAATGCTAATCAGAGAACATAGTTGCTTCAAAATTCTCATTTTGCAACTTTTTGATGACAAAAACCATGGTTGTTTCTTTTATTGTTTGTTGTTCACATTATCACAATCCCAAAAAATTTCCTAATGACATTAGTTATGAAACAAGTAGTCAAAATCATCTAGACAACCAAATAACTATTGTTAACAAGTAGCAGAGTTTTATACAATAAGTGTAAGTACATACAATATGAGTGTCACTTTTGCAATACTGATGTAGGAAAATATGAAATTTCTTTCCAGTTGTGGATAAGTAAATAAAGTGTAATTTACTTTCACCACAAAATAAAATCTCTAGAAAGGTAAAATTATTAAAAGGTCATGGAACAGTAACAATATGTTTAAACGATTCATTCCGTAACCCATCCATTCACTAAAGTAATTACGCTTTCGCTACACTTTGAACGAAACCAAACTTGTGTAAAGTTTAACAACATGCAATTTATAACGCTTTCCAAAATATGTGAGTTCATATTTGTTCAAATAGGTTAATTAGTTTGAATAATTGCACTTCCGCCACATCGTTTGACACGTTACATCAAAGCAAAAGCACAGAAGAGTTTCGAAAATTGAATCAAATGACTGTTGACAAAAACAACATTACGCACACAAAATCGATATGACATGGTAATGGCTTGTGGAATTACCCTGGGCTATCAAATGAACGACATCCACGAAAAAAACACAATGAAAGTTATTTGTTTTTATTTGAGCTTACAGCGACGTGACAAATACGAATCGCGAGAACAATTACTAACATTTATTTTTACAAATGTTATACATCAGTTCGGCCATTAGTTTCTGATTCAGAATGCTTGGCCGGTAAATGTGCCCGAATCAAAGGATTATTAATAATAGATGTGTCTGTCGCTTTTGCGATTGTTCTGTTAGCCAGGTATTGTAGTTTAGACCAGATGGATGTCTGTGTTAATTTTGATAAAAGTGATAACAAAGCTCTGCTTTAAAACGGCAGGAAATTGGTTGGTTAACGTTGTATGTAGATCGGGGATACAACTCTTTTTATTTACAGCTCAGACGGATGAGTATTTCAATAGCGAAATTGATGACGAATCGATTTAAACTTAAAAATTTGGTTTTTGTATTTAGAATATGTAAAATTGTGATTTGCATGTAAAATTTGTGAAACACTACATAGAATATAAACAATTTAATTGTAAACAAATAATTAACTATAATTAATTTCGAAATAATAATTACTACTCCGGTTTTATTATTTTTTGGTTGTAGTAGTGTTATGGACTCGAGGCATTTCGACAATATATTTTTATAAGAAATTATCAAATTTTGCGATAACTTTGTCTGTTGAACTTAAAAAGGATAATCATATTTATATCCTAACAACGAGGAAACTCGTTAGCTTCGGTAATCATCAAGTTTCCTAATATTAACGAATGATTGTTTAGCCATGTCGATAAGGTGATGTAAAACACCTTATCTCGGGTATCTAGTCATTACAGAATCTGCTCCTTGCCTGTCGATGCTTTGGTAACAAAACGAAATAACTTCTTGGTTTCAATCCAAAGCAAATAATCATATAAATTCAGATTAAATCTGTTATTTATCGATTTTATTTCATTTAGATTATTCTGTAATACAAATACAACGGCATTAATGTAAACTTTGAATTTACAATTAGACACAAAACGTCAATCTTTCAAATGCTATTCGCCGGGGGATTTATAGGCACTTTTTCTATTTTTTTAGCCACTTTCTATCCTATTCTGTAACAATGCTTCCCACATGAGTTTCCAGTTTTACTTGAAGTCGCCTCCTCATTTCATGTGAGGCCCTTTCCCCTTCTTTTCTTGTCGTTCTATGGGCGACAGATTTGGACAGCTCTGTTCCATGTGCCATCTTGATCTCTCTCGTTATGTCCATTTCCATTTTAGTTTTGCGGCTGGTTCACTACGTCTTTAACTAGAGTTAACTCTAGTGAGTTATCCTCAGCATTGAATGTTTAACAATGCAGTTTCATACCACAAAATAGCGTTACCAAATCAATGTGGTTTAATAGCTTGGAATAAGTGACTATAAGTTTTCTGGACAGACTGAAAAATGTCGAATTCGTGCTATTTCTCTTGAAAATATATTTGAAATGACTTGTGAGTCATCATCGAATGACTTCTAGCTATCTCTGCAATAAAGGGGAGATTACCCTAGTTCGTAACTACGAAATAATTTTTTTTCTGTGAAAATCGTCAATTTTGAAGTGAAATTTGAAAATAAAATCAACGTTACCGAAATTATTTGCTATTTTTTCTGACTTCGCAAACTCCTAAACTTTAACCTACAAACAACAATCAAGTCATTTTCTATGATACTTGAGAAATGAAAAATCTTCATCTCGAAATACCATAGTGCGATGGTAAAGAGACCTGAGGAGTGCGAATCCCATATCACCGTAGAACGAGTCAATATTCAGAGCCCTGAAAGTGATAATTTTTGATAATATATTTTTACAACAGGAATAAATTTTTGAAAAATTTCGTAAAAATTTCAATATGGTAAACTAATATAATAATCTCTTGTAGTTAGAATACTATGTGAAATACCACAAATTGAATCAAAATATAGCTAGGCGTCCAAAAGATCCTGCAATTCAAATACTTATTTCCAAAAGTGCTTTTTTACACGTAAGTTCGATTTTACAAAAGTTCGATTGTTAACCTTTTATTACATACATACAAATGCCCGTAAGCCCCATCAAAGAAGAACGACAAGTCTGAAAGATATTACAGTTTGTAACAAATAGTAAACACCGTATTATGAAAAGACGTAAAACCCAATGTTATTGTGGTATCACCAAGGTTATAGCTAACTTTTTTCTCCTTACGATAGCATTAACAATAACAAGCTTACTTGATAATAGTATAAAACTAAAAGAAGCCGATGGATAACATTATACAAACAGCCCTCAGCACAAAAATATTAAAAGGCACAACACGCCAATAATAATATTAAGTGGGTGCAATGTTTATAATTACCAAAAAATCGGCACCGTATTAACAATGCGACATTGAAAAATCGTATAGACCATTGAACAGTTTATGAAAACAAAGTAGGTGATATGATACGGTTTTCCTAGCTGTTTTGTCTTGGTCTATGAGATTTCATTCGCGGGTGAAGGTGATACCTCGTAGAATGAATAGGGCCGCCTAGCGGTGGAACACTAGGTACATTAACTAATGGCATTTAGACGGCAAGTAAATCTCATCCACCCAGATATTTAATTGACAATGCAGCAAGAAAGACGATTAGCTTTCTCAGAAGTTAAACCTCCATAAACAACTCACGATCCTATTCAAAAGAGGACTGAAATAAAAATTGTCGTTAACCGAGCGTTTTGGGTACTCGGACTAAGAGATAAGTAGGTCTTCACCACAAGGTGTGATCTCCAAAATATCCAAGTGACCCGCTGCCAACAACAGAATAAAAGCAAAGTTGCCGATTGCTACAACTCAAAATGTCGACGGTCGAACAGCAAGCACTAATTTCAGCAGATCACATGACACATTACCAACAAATGAGTAAGCTGAACTACAGGTTTACAGCTATCACTTACAGAAAATTCTGAGAAGCTACAGATTTTAAAATATCTAGTTAATCCAGTTTTTAACCTGCTCTCCATGATCTTTCCCTAATTTCTAGAAACACTCGATTCATTCCTAAGTGTTCCATATTCCTTTTCGCTTCCTCTTATGTGTTATGCCCTCAAGAGGTTAAATACAGAGTCGGCCAATTTCATAACTGATCGTGTAATGTTTAGCCTTATCCATTTGCTCAATAAATATTATGGGTTTCCAGTTTAAATAATCTCCCAGGATAGACAGGTGGACATCTGGAACTTTCATCCCATTAGAACTGTTGATAAAAATCGTGCAAATTTTCAGTAAAATCCATTGACTAAACTATGTTCATATTATAATAAATTTTCTTTGGATTCACTTACAGATTTTTAAACTCAATTCAAACGTCTTTATTCGTCTTTATATCACAATCAGCTCGCCTTATTACAATGACTCATACTAAACAGATCATCGTTTCGGTGCTACCTACTCAACTTCCCCTATCTGTCAACACTTCATCAAGAGTTCTGAATACCTACAGTTTCAGGTAGGAACAGAGAGTCGCAGATCAATATTGGGTCATGTTGAAAAATGATCTTATTTCAGCTGAACAACTGGACACAATATAAAGAGCAATAATTTATTTCCTATAACTCCAAAGCCAATTGGACTAATGAGAAGGCGTCTGCATTTCAAAACTGTGACGAGATGCAACACCAACCATTTGCAACGGAAGATACATCCAACATAATGAAGCACCTCCATAACTGGAAAGCACCAAGACCAGATGGTGTGCAAAATTACTAGATAAAGAAACTGTGCGCCACCCACAAAACATTAATAGCCCTTACAAATGACATGCCCATCCACACAAGATGTCTAGTTTCCTTACGCATCGTGTTACATACCTTTTATGAAATGAAAACAACAAAGTACCGACCAATTACTTGTCCCTCAGCCTTATACAAACTTATAACATCTTGTATTAATAATCACCTTTTCAGACATTGTGAGCTGAACAACATAATTACTCAACAACAAAAGGAATGCGCGGAAAATTCGACAGGGTGCAAAGAACAACTGATAATTGATTCCGTTGTCTGCAATCAAGCTCACGCCAAACGACAAAATTTCTACATGGCATATGTGGACTACAAAAAGGCATTTGATTCAGTTTCATATAATTGTCTCATTCAGGTATTGAAACTCTATAAAGTGAAGTGAAGATGCCATGTGTACCTGGCAAACCAAAATCTTATTGAATGAAGTCGACTGTTCGATACAAACTGACCCCGTTCCAATCAGAAGGGTATATTCCTGGGAGACTCTCTTAGCCCGCTGATGTTCTGCCTTGCCATGAACCCTTTCTCAAACAAACTGAATTCGGGTAACTTTGGGTACAGTCTCAAACGCGACGTACAAGTATTAAAGATAAATCATCTGTTATACAACAGCTGCATGATATGCTTAAAATAGGAAGAGGGTTCTCTAGTGACGTCCATATGCAATTTGGTATAGACAAATGCCCAATTATTAATATAGTTTAAGGTAGAATACAGCAGGGGCCCTACGAGGTGGGAGATGAGATGCGTCTATGGTGGAGGGTCATACTTATAAGTTATAACCTTGGAATAAAGCAGGCTCAACGTATTGATCACTCCACCATGAAAAAGGACCTAAAAACAGAGTTCTATAGAAGAGTAAGACTGTAGAAAACCAAATTTAACAGTAAAAATCTGTTTCATGCTATTAACACCTGCGCGTGTTCAGTGCTGTTACTCGTTCGGTATAGTTAATTGGTGCAAGACTGACATTGAACAATGACAACGGAAAGTTCGAGTTCTACTAACAAAAGCGCAAAATCACCATTCAAAGATCTCTGTCGAACGTACAACTTTGCCACAGTATGAAGGAGGAAGAGGATTGGCCGATATAAGCAAACTACTAGATCAATAAATTTCTAATGTCCGTAGTCATTTCCAGAAGCTTGCGTAATTTTCTGATCTACACAGAGTCATATGCCAAGTTGATGCCTCAACACCACTGCGACTGACAGAACAAGTCCAATTGCACCACCAGTCAACATATCAGAAACTGATCAAATGGAAAGAGAAGCCCCTTCATGGAAGACATAAATGACGTCAACCAAGATTAACTCGACAGTTCAGTGTCGAACTACTGGTGGATCTCTGATCATATGTTTCCTCCCACAGAGAGAGGTTTAGTGAATTTACCCCAAATGGCAGGTTATGCGTGCGTTATGATAAAGTCGGGGAATTTTCGGGAATTCTTTTTTTTTGTCGGCATTGTTTATGTGAATGGTTTCTACAGTTTATTTAATAGTAAGATAGGTTTTTATTTAAAATGATTAATTTTTCGATAATTTCCTATATTGGCAGTGTAAACTAAAATGTTATAAGAATATATTACTTCTTGTGAATGTTCTACGAGTATAATAGTTTATTTAAATACTTGGTTATATTACGGATATATTGTATGGGACTACAATAAGTTAGTTTCCAAGAAACAATTTTATTCAAAATAACTACTTAAATATTCTTCTCAAGTAACTTCTTTTTTGTGCTATGACGAAAACTGGAAATTTGTTAATTAGCAACGGTTCAAAACTAAGCATAGTTTTGAGGTTATTTCAAAATTTCCTAATTTTGCAGTTTATTAAGGCTCTTCAAAATAATTGGAAAAAAGTGCTTAAAATTTTCCATTAAAACTGGATTAGTCCCTTAGAGCTAAATTTTATTGAATTTCAAACAATCTGTCGGAAAACATCTCATGTGTTAAAGCCACTACATATAACAAAACCGTCCTCAAGTTGTGCTTGGGAAATTCTTAGAAGTCTGTATCTCAAATTCCTCCTTTGAGGATCGATCACGATAACTGAACTACGGTTTCTTGTCTTGCCTCTTCTGAAAGGGATGGAATTGACACCGAGAGGTTTCTCTCGTTCAGATAATTAAATTAATTATATCCCAGGTTTCCTGAGTCTATCTTTTAAAGAATTCACTCTGTGTGGTCCTTTAATGATGCCGGACAATTAGTAATGAATAGTTGAATCAAATATTATTATAATGCTTTTTATTTATCATTTCAGAAAAATACCGCTTTCTAATTGAGTAGAGAAATTCAATGGCTAAATCACTTTGACAATTATACTTTTTCTTTTGTGATATATGACATAGTTTGACAAGTTTAGGGATATTTCGTAAATATTTTAAAGTATTATTTAAGTGGTATATTCAAGTATAATATCATGTCTAGTACAGTGCCAGTCCAAAATCCGTCGTTTAATTAGGATGGTTATACTTACATTAATGAAATTTGGAGGGTGAAAATAAACAGTTGTAAAGTTCTCTACTACTGGTAACAGATGACATATAGTACTAGATAACGTCAAAGGGACACTGTAGCCACCGATTTTAAATAGGACCTTGTGCCAACTGATAGCTCATATGAAAGGTGTTATCAATGCCTGTTCAGCCATATTATTTTTTTTTGGGTTTAGATAAATACATACGAAAAGTTATTATTTCACATATACACTGTGATTAATTAAACGAATCCCACCGTCCAATCCATTTATCCATAATAAGGTGCAGGAGCACTACCTTGTTGAAGTGTTATTTGCAAACTGCCGAGTTTATCTAGATATTCTTCCAGAATTTCAAAAAATGGAGACTCAATTGAATTCTGTAACATCTTCATATGCACCCCACCGGTTAAATACTTTCATCACTAAAGCAAATCATTTTTGCATTTTGATTAATTTTATTTGTCATAATTCCACGAATTTTCCAGCCTTCTGTATGGGTCTTCATCTGAAAGTTGGTGAACATATTTTAATTCATGTACCAACACCTTATGTACTGAAATTTACAGGTAACTCAACTTCAGCTGTTGAGCAACTAGAGTTCACTACTATTTCTACAATTATATCAATTCTTTTGTAATAACTAATTGTTGGTCGACTAGATCGTTTGGCATCTTTAGCACTAACTGTTGCTTCAAACTTGTGAAGAAGGTGCCTCAACGTAGCTCTCGACATAGTACGCTCTGGGTACCTCTCATTAAATAAACGTTCCGCTTCATGGAGACTCTTTCTACATTCACCAATTATTATGACAGCTGCTAATTCGTGGGCTTAACTACGTACCATTTTTCATATGTAAATTCCAACATGTCTCATATAATTATAAAGTAACAATTACTAGAAAATTTAAAAGCGTCAACTGTTTTGAGAACTAACCAGAGAGTGAGTGAATAATATTCATTGATTAAATGTGAAACAATAATTTTAGTAATTTTTTTAAATTTTTCCATAAAAATGGGCTAAACCCAAACAAAATTAATATGGCTGAGTAGGGTCCTATTTAAAATTAGTGGCCACAGTGGGCCTGTGACGTCATCGATTAATGTAATGCCATCTGTTACCAGTCGTAGAGAAGTTTACAACCTTTTATTTTCACCCTCCAAATTTCATTAGTGTAAGTATAATCATTCATAAGCTACTATAGGGTGGGGACTTTTCACTGTAGTGTATAAATAGGATATCAACTCATTTATGAGACAAGTTTTATATTTTAGAGTTTTGGAGCTATATAATATTGCATGGGTAAAAAGCATAAAAAACCCATGTATGGATAATTTATTTTTAATTGAAACACCATGTATTGTATATATAAATATTTTTTAATCCTGAGGCAATCGTTGATACTACAGTACCTACTACTAAAAAACTTTCCCTTCTTGATTTTTTTACCTTGATTTTAAAATCTACATCTTATTAGACATGATTAATCTAGGTGTGGAAAACAATTGCAACAAAATAGAAACAAGCAGTTTTTGCTAATTGCTCAAATGTTATGGCGTTTTAAATTTATTTTATTAAAAATAAATTATTTTATACCCTCCTGATACAACAAATTTCTAACGACGTAATCAGTTTAAAGATAATTAAAGTAAATTATTATATACATTTTAAATATTCCAAATGTTTCAGTGTCCAAAATAGGTCAAAATTCTGCAATCAGTTTAACTCCTAACAATAAGTTCACAGAGCACAAAAACTTCTCTGCCCACAATATGTTTAATTAAATACATTTTCCAAAAAAGCTTCACTGTAATAAAATTGCAGTGTCTACGATGATAATGTCCAGAAATGCTTTCGTTTTAAGCCAAGCAACTTAGTTTGTATGCATGAGTTTAACGAAAGTATTATCCTTTTCATAATGGTACCAGATAAAGAAATGTAGGGAGGACACTACCATAAACTGCTTCGCAGATAAATATACCGAGTGACATTTTTAATATATAAAAGGAAGCTCTCTTCGAGGTGTCAACTGATGAAGGTTCCCTAACCTCTCGAACACTTCTTTATGTATTTGATACATTTCGTTAAATTTGAAGACACGAGATGACATCTAGGATTTCGAGAGAAACAAATATATATTATAATATTGTCTTGCGTACAAAGTAATGACACCTCGAAGAGAGTATTCAATATCTCTGACAGGTGAAGTACCCTGAAAATTTTATCGTGACATTCTGTCCTAGGAGTTAAAGGAGAACAGCAATTAGACGGAACGGTTCCAGATTCTCTCGATTTCTCTCGAAAATCCTAATCCTAGATTTACGAAATGTATCAAATATAAAGTCGGTGTTAAATCTCGCGTCTTCAAATTGTTTGAAGGTTCCCTTGTCTTGCGTACAAAGGAATGACACCTCGAAGAGAGTTCACTATCACTGCGGTGAAGTATCTGAAAATTTATCGTGACATTCTGTCCTAGGAGTTAAAGGAGAACAGCAATTATAGATTCTCTCGAAATCCTAGATGTCGGTGTTAAATCTCGCGTCTTCAAATGTTCGAAATTTCTGTATATTTTAAAACGATAAAACTATCGTGTTGATTTGTAAGAAAATCACAGGAATAGCCTAATACTAGAAGCTATTGAAATGCAAGAAATTTCCTTATAAGTGGCACGTATTTCCGGGAAAATCCTAGAATTAAATTCCTAATAATAAATATAATTACCTCATAACTATACATGACAATGTTCTTCCAAGACATTCAATATGTTTCATAAACAAAGAAACGGGCAGAGATTCCAAAAAGGGATTAATAGGTAAAGCAATAAAAACCACTAATGGTACCGTATCCGAAAAACGATTATGTAACATGCGACTTCGAAAAACGACTATAAAAATACAGGCAGTCTCTAATTTTTTTCATGTTTGTTCAAGATTCAGAACGAAAAAATATCATTTAAATTAATGGTTCAAATTCAGCATCGTTAACAGACAATAAGCAAGACGATTAAATAATGCTTTATGAACGTTGTTGAAGACATCTGCGGTAATATTTATAATTGTATGGCGTATTCTTGGTTTTAAACTTTTGTTTTTAGTATGTGCACTTCATCCCAATAATTCCTTATTTAGTTTTGTTTATTTTGAAAGGCAAGCTTCAAGCAGGTTTAAGACACAGCAACGTATTACTAACTATTTTGTTAGTCAGTATTAGATTACTCTCAGAAAATCGTCTCATACTTATTATTGCAGGAGAGTTTATTTTCTCTGCACTACAGAATGAAAATCAGAACTTGGCAATACGGATTTTCAAATAGATGTTATTATGAATAGTTTAAATACTCCGTCCCCCAGAACTTAACTGGATTCAACATTTCTTAATCAAAAGTATCCAACCAAGTGTGAATTGGAAATCCTTGTAGGTCGCATTGTGCCCTTTTTAGGGTTCCGTATTGGTGCGTTCCCGCAATTTGTTTAGTGTATTGTTTTCAATTTGATTGAATTACTTCATTGGTTTTTAAACTTCTGCACCTTTTCTAAAACATTCCGTCGCGCTAATGCTAATTGTGTTTTTTACGTGTAAAATATTGACATTCGTGGTTCGCTTCCCTAGCTGTTTAGACGCTTGGGAGGTCTGTTTGTGCCCGAACTATTGGGGACTTTTTTGTCGTCTGTAGAGACGCCGCTTATTGTTGTTTTTTTGCGTTACAGCGCGAGTTATAGCTCCGTTTGTAAACGACCGCTAAACCGCTTTCAGTTTGTTTCTTTTGTGTTTACAAAAGCGCATGATTTGTTGTTAAACCCGCATTTTTTTGAACGGCTCAATCAATGAACATTACGTCGCTATTTTTTTGGTAACGTGTTGTCCAGAAGAAGCTCTAAAAAACTGTTCACGGGGCTAGCCTCTGAAGAAAGAAGAACCAAGAAAACACCAGAGCTTCCGGACGTAAAAGGTTAGTGATAACTTTTATTGGTGATTCGTTTATGTGACCGCACGTGTTTATTGATTGTCCGCTAAAGGTCCTTCGTCCATTATATACTTGCAGAACCAGAGAACTAAAAACCGCAACATATCGTATTCAATCGAATATTCTATATGTAATGTTTATCGAACACATTACACATATATACAATATACGGAAATACCCTTTCACTCCGGATTTAGCCTCTGGGTAATAACAGCAATTCTCCTAAACTACTGAACGGGAGGTTGAAATTTGGTATAAATGTATTGTTTTAGTGACCCGATCAGGAGTACAAATCGTAAATGAAGAAATTTTGATTTTAGGGGTACCTACTTCCGGGGGAAAACTAAAAAAATCGACCGTTCCCTCCCTGATCTCCGAAACTACTGAACCTAAAATTTTGAAAAAATATTGGAAATATAGATCGTTGGGCGAACTGTACAGGAGAAATAAGCAGAAAGCATTAATATTAATATTGGGGGCAAATTATAGAATTAAATGAAAATTTAAAAATAATTTTTTTTAAACGCATCATGTAATATATCAAATGAAAGGTCCCATTCTGAGCAACACAAATATATTTTTCTCATATTTAAAAAGATATTAACGAAAATATACCAAAATTTACCCATTCCCCCCTCGTTATCTCCGAAACTATAAAACGTAAACTTTTGAAAAAAATTAGAGGTCTGACCTGAAGTTTACTGGAAAAATAAGGAGAAACCTCTTCTTTTAATTTTGGGGGGCAAATTACAGAATTAAATGGAAAATATAAAATTAAAATTGTTTCTAACGCATCATATTATATATCAAATGAAAGGGCTCATTATGACGAAAACAAATATATTTTTTGCATACTTTTTAAATAAATAAATTAAAACATATTAACAAAAATATAAAAAAAATTACCCATTCCCCCCATCTCCGAAACCATAGGCTGTGAAATTTTGAAAAAATAGAGGTATGGCGCCTCACCTGAACTTTACTCGAAAAATAAGGAGAAACCCCTAATATAAATTTTGGGGGGCAAATTATAGAATTAAATGGAAAATAAAAAATTATAATTGTTTCTAACGGAACAAGTTATATATAAAATCAAAGGACTCATTATGACTAATATTAATATATTTTAAAAATTTTTTTAAAAAATATTTTAAAATATATTAAAAAATATTTAAAAAATTAACCATTTCCCCCTTTATTCCCCAGACTATAAGACCTAAATTTTTTTGATTACTGGAAAAATACGAAGAACTCCTTAGTATTAATATCGGGGGCCAAATAATTAAACGGAATACAAATATATATTTTTTATATTTTAAAAATTAATTGTTTACAAGATATTAACATAAGGATATAAAAAATTCACATTTCTCGCTTTATTTCCGAAACCACACTACCTAAAATTTTTAAATTAATTAGGGGTACTGGGGCTTAGTTGAAATTTACAAGAAAAATTATTAGAAAACCCCCATAGTAATTATAGGGACAAATTATACAATTAAATGGAAAATAAAAATTCAATTTTCAAACGCATCATATCAGATAAAAGGCTCATTATGAGAATTACAAATATATCATATTTTTACGAAATTTACCAAAGCCGACCCTGTTTCATTTCTTAACGACAACGACCGCTGAGATATAAAAAAAAGCTAGAATGTTCTCGATCATAACTTGACAACTGTAAAATTGACACTGGATTATACTAGAGAATTCGACGCTGATTTTAAAAGGAGGACCCATCCTGGCAGCAGTGAGTTGGTGGAGCGAAGAGCTTATATGTTAAATTTGTTTTTGTGATATTTGAATCAGCTGTTGTATATACAATGTAAATAAAAGTTCTAGAAAAGTGAAAGTGAATATTAGTTTTATAATTTTAAATTGAACCCACGGACTTTACAACAAATTTGGTGTCAGAAGTGGGATTAAGTGCAGTTAAAATCGTAATTTGGTTTTTGGAAACCCGTAGCATGGAGAATATGGACGAAACTACCAAAAAATATTCAAGAAGGTTACGGAGGGACTGGACGAGAAAATAGCACAGATTCTAGAAAAACGTGACAAGAAGAAAAAACAACATCAAGAAGAAATTCAACAAAGGTTAGTAAAATCTTTTGATGAAAAACGTAAAATAGAATTAGAAAAATCTTGTCACTACGATGGAAGAAAAACAAAAAAAATCTAGTTTCCACGATGAAAAGGTGAACAACCAAATCTAGTTCCACAATGAAAGCGAACAACAAAATTATTTAAGGATTTGTTCGCGAAATCTGAAGAAAAAAGACAAATGCAATTTGAACAACTAATGCAAATAGTATCACAGGTTAATGAAACAGTTAATGAAAGAATGCAAATAGTAGAATCAGATATAAAAGAGATAAACGACGACATAAAGATCCTAAAAATAATGTGGAGGCCCTTGAAAACCAAAGTAGATGACATCGATTCCATACAGAGCCAGGTGAAATTTGAAAATCAGTGCTATTCAAAACAAGGTAGAAACAGAAATCAAAAAAATGCAACAAGACTTACAGCGAGGAATATACCAGCACACCGTTCCACGAGTATCAAAGGTTCCTTTAGTAAACTACCCACATTCGGCGGCAGTTCATCTTGGCCCATGTATAAACGGCAATTTGAAGCCGTGGCTACAGCTAATGGATGGGATAATCAAGAAAAATCTACCTCTCTGGTAATTTCGTTAAGAGGTCCGGCCCTAGAACTCCTCCAGAGCATTCCAGTAGATGAACAATTCGTCAAGATCATCGCCATTCTGAACAAGAGATACGACAATCAATCCTTGAGCCAGGTATACCAAGTCCAACTCAGTGGGAAAACGCAAAAATCCGGTTAAAGCCTTCAAGAATTCGAAGCAGAGATTAGACAGTTAGTTCAGTTTTCCTATCCAGACCTGTCAGAGGAAACGAAAGACCAGTTGGCCACACAGAGTTTTATAAACGGCACCAGAGATGTGGAAGTACAAAGAAATGTAAGACTGAGTGGCGCCAAGAAGAGTAATGAAGCTCTACTTCGGGCTTTGGAAGTAGAGGCCATCATGCACATGTCCAATCCGAGGGTCCGAGCAGTTTCTTTTAACCAGGAAGAGTCAGACTCACCATTTCAAGCGTTGCTGGCTGGTCTGAACAAAATATTAGAACGGTCACAAAGAACTGGCACCAGAGGGGCATGTTACTGCTGTGGACAGACAGGGCACTTTCAACGTGATTGTCGAGTGAGGCTACTTGAACGATCACCGACCAGGGGTAACCAACCGAACAGCTAGAATTCCCGGTCGAACGGGAACAGATTATTCATGGGCAGCTAGACAGCGATCCTGGGAGCTGCGTTGGAATGGTGGAGCCCGTAAACTCAACTCATGACTACTTAGTTGGACGGGCTATAATTAAAACCGGACGAGATATACCAATCAGAGTCCTGAATTTGTCCAACAACGACATCCGAATTGCCAATGGTCAAGAGATAGCTTGTTTCGAGCCAGTAAAGACCATCATCAATTGCGAAGAAGAGTACCAGACGTCGGTGAAGGAGACAGGGCCCAGTAAAGAGTTCCTACAACAGTTTGCTGACCATTTGACACACCTGACACCAGAGAACCAGAAGAAAGCCAAGCAATTTATCACAAAGCAGTGGCAAAATTTTTAACAGTCAAGATGGAACCACCGGCCGCACCAACATCATCCAACACCAAATAGATACCGGAAAGGCTCAACCCATCAGAATACCACTTAGACGACTACCACTGGGGCAACAACAGGCAGTCGAGGAAAACATCGAGTCCATGTTACAAAATTGGGTTATTGAGCCATCCATCAGCCCTTGGTCTGCTCCCGTCGTGCTAGTTAAAAAGAAGGATGGAACCACCCGATTTTGCGTGGATTACAGAAAGCTGAATGACGTCACGAAGAAAGACAGCTATCGACTACCCCGAATCGATGACACTCTGACCACACTAGCAGGCTCCCGTTGGTTCTCCACACTAGACCTAAAGAGTGGATATTGGCAGGTCTACACGCAAACGACAGAGAGAAGACAGCGTTCCCCACCAGTAAAGGGCTGTTTCAGTTCACGGTCATGCCCTTTGGGTTATGTAATGCACCCGCTACATTTGAGAGGCTAATGGAGTATGTACTGAGCGGGTTAACATGGAGAACGTGCTTAGTATACCTCGACGACATTCTAATCATGGGTCAGACAAGTATTCTCCAGAATTAATAACACCAACCTGAGACTCAACCCGAAGAAGTGTTATTTGTTCCAAAAAGAAGTAGAGTTTTTGGGCCACGTTGTTTCCGAGTCAGGAATCCGCACCAACGAGGACAAGATAGAAGCGATCCGTGATTGGCCAGTCCCGAGAGACAAGCATGAACTGCGAAGTTTCTTTGGCCTCTGTTCCTACTACAGGCGATTTGTTGAGGGATTTGCCACCATTGCCGCGCCTCTACATCGGCAGACCACTGAGGAAGAGACCTTCCGTTGGAATCAGGATTGCGAAACATCATTCAGACGACTGAAGGCAGCACTATGTTCCAGTCCAATCCTAGCCTTTCCTACACAGTCCCGCAAGTTCATTTTAGACACCGACGCCAGCAACACAGGTTTGGGGGCCGTCCTATCCCAGGGTGATCGAGTACTACAGCCGTGAATCCTCGAAACCGGAAAGAAATTATTGTGTCCCCAAAAAAGAACTTCTTGCAATAGTAAGGGCTGTAGACCATTTCCACAAATACCTCTATGGTCGTCATTTCTTAATCCCAACAGATCATGCCGCACTCAAATGGCTGCTGGACATGAAGACACCGGAAGGACAACTGGCCAGGTGGATGGAGAAATTACAGCAATACGATTTCAAGGTGGAACACCGTGCCGGCCGTTTGCACAATAATGCAGATGTCCTATCCAGAAGACCCTGTAGAGCAGAATGCGGACATTGTCTGAAGAGGGAACAGCGAGAGGGTATCTCCATCAGGCAGAGCCGAGTGCAAGGCCAATGAAGAACTGGACAACGGAAACAAGTGCATCCAGGACCAAATGACTGAATTCCAGAAATCGAACCAAATTG
>CM067217.1:49797468-49875261 GCA_034190945.1 Octodonta nipae
AGCAAGGAAAATCATATGTTAGCCAAAAGGTGACATCAGTAAGGTAAATTTGAAGAAACAGAATATTAGTGAAAATAAAATGAAACTGACAAAATAATGCACTATAGGAATCTATTAGTCGCCACATAGCCAAGAGCTCAAAAGCTAAAGTGTAAAAAGTGAACCAGACAAAGAAAATTGTTTAAATTACAAATTAGGGATGAGATTAGTAGTCAAAAAGATAACACATAATAATATATAATCAGAAACAACAGCAGGAAGAATTATTACACTAGAGGTATAAACAGGAAGAACATATTGGTATTCACAACATTTTTCATAAATTACATTTTGAGTTTACTTTGTATAAAAATTTAAGATCACTCTAATAAATAATCTTTAATGAGCTTACAAGCTAAATATGTTATCTATTTATAATTCAACACATATTTAACGTTTTCCCATTCAAGGGTTATTATTATTTCCCGCAGCTACTTTATGGATGTAACCGATATAATATAATGTCCTAGAGAATTTTGTGTGAAATTAGTAATTGTATCTTCACGATCATCTGACCTCAAGCTACTCGAAAATATGTCCAAGCACGAGTTTCGATTTCAACCCCAATTATCACACTGTTCTACACCGTAACTACAAACTTGAAAGACAAATCATCCCGACCGCTTTGGTTATTTGCAAAGTTGGTGGTCGTTTAAACAGCAGAAATGCAATCATAAGTATACATTAATATAATCGAGAATTAATTATGCTCTGCTAAAATTTGATGATTTATATAGAATATATTAAATTAAAAAATTATTATTATCCATTAATCCCTAATTATGAGAAGGGTAAGCTGAAAATTATTGAACCATTTGTAATAAGAGGACGAAGGATCTTTAGAAGCATAAGAATATAAGAACTAACCTAAAATCTATTCCTCTTTTGGTATTTAAATTCCAATTTTTAGGTTATGTAATTATTTCAATCAACTGATTTGATTGAAATATTTTTAAAACCATATGATTCAGGGGCGGATCCAGACAAGTGCTTTCGGGGGGGGCGATTTCATGCTTCAGGGGGGGGCGATTCTGTACTCAATTTACCAAAATATATTTTTAAACCCACATTTCTTGGACTATTTGGAAATTACCTACATTAATAAGATCATGAAGGTATATTATCTTTTCAGATATGATTTTCAAGGCCTATTCAATTTACTTGTTCAGTAATTATTACTAACAAATATGATACAACTTTACTTACCTTTTAAAAAACAGTGGGTACAAGTGCTTGGTGAGCACGTAATCTATTCTTTATAGTCCAGTCAATGAAGACAAAAAACGGTAATGCTGGGTAATTTGTCAAGCAGTACCGAGTTTCTTAAAAAATTGGATTTGATATCTACTTACCTTCTACTTCAAAGTTAACCTGTGCCGGGGGTTGCTTTTTTCCTGGGTGAGATGCTAGCCCTTCTCGGGGGTGAAAAATATTATGTTAAAAATTAACAAATTTTAAGCAACTTTTGTTCCATAATTTTTTTTCTGAAAGTCAATTCTTTTCGAGTTAATCGTACGTTGTTTTCGTAAATAACTTTAAAAGTATGTATTTCAAGAAAAAAACCATTTAGATCAAAAATGTAGCCCATAAAAAAAAAAAAAAATTTGGGTTTATAGTTTCTGTACAACCAATACAAACGGAGTTTTAGCTTGTTGAAATTTTGCTTATTGACAAAAAAATGTACAAATTACCCCATAATTACCACCCTAGTTGAAGTAATTGCACTTCACAAATCACCAATTTGTAGGTTTTCTAAAAGCTCACCTAAATTTAAATTGAAAATGTATTTAACCCTTATTTTTGAAAAGGCTTGAGCTGAAAGGGTGGCCTAATAGTACTATTTATGAACATGTAGAAACTTTAAACGGTCATATCTAACTTAATTTTTATTCTACAAAAAGTAACATAAATTAAAAAAGACAAGACCTACAATTTTGTAAAGTACAAAATTTTGTCATATCTGTTAGTTTTGAAAAGATAATGTTTTGCATAATTCTAAAAATACAATATTCTGTTGAGGGTAGACTTTTCCAAAAACTATTTACTTTAAACTCGTCAAACTCTCTGAGCCTGTTTGAAATAAATAAGTCAAGTGATTTGTGAAGTGGTAGCAATTAATTTTAACTGGGGTTGTATTAAGGGGGTAACTTGTAATTTTTTTTTGTCGAAAAACAAAAAAAAAAACAAAGTTATTTATGTCATAGCTAGCTTAATTTTCATGGTAGAGACTTTTATAAAAAAACAAATAAAAGGATTTTTGAAGCACTTTAAAAAGTATTTATAAACTTTTCTCGAAAAATGCATTGTTTTTCAATTATTTTAAGACAAAACTTTCAATTTTTGTTTTGACAAATAAAAACAATATTTCAACAAGCTATAACTCGTTTATTTTGTATTTTTATAGCTACATTTTTGATTCAAATGATTGTTCCTTAAAGAACATATTTTTAAAGTTATTTACGAAAAACCGAATGAAAGCATTTTTTTAATTTGAAAAATGATTTCCCTTGCGATTATCTGGAAAAGATGCTTAAAATTAGTTAACTTATTCATTCCCGGACTTTTTGCCTACAATAATTTTCCCCCCGGCACAGGATCAAGTTTTAACGCAGGGGTAACTAGTACAAAACTATTTTAAAATTAAACAATTGTCCTAAATAAATAAAATTCACATTAATGACAGATACAGCGAACTATTTCACCAGTGACTAGTGTAATGTGCTAGTAACTAGTAACATTCCCGCTTAAAGGCATTAGCAGTTTGAAGGCCTACTATATTTTGTGTAAGGGACATCAGGAGAGGTATTCTAATGTTATGTCAACGACAGTTGAACGGCGTGTTGTTTTCTAGTTGCTGCTTAAATGTTGCTTATTGAGACAATATTCTTAAAAGGGCTACTGTAAATCTTTATATGAAAATATTTGGTGGTTACCAGTCTGGAAAATTCATAATTGGTTATGAAACATGCAGTAGGTCACTGCCACAGACGACAAACAGAGCAAACTCGTTGATGATTTGAAACATAACGCAAACATATTGAAATATCGAAGAAACGCGACGGCTTCGATATTGAACAAATGAAGATAAGATACTTAAGTTTGAACTGATTCCAAACTCGTGTTTCTCATCCGATCTTGTGCGCCGTAATTTTGAATTTTTTTTTCTACTCATGAGAGACCTCCAGAAAGATCAATACACCACTGACAATTAGATGATGGCAGCTCTCAAGTCCTGACTTCGAGAAAAGTCAGAACTTTTTGGGAGACGGAATTGAGAGAAATATTTAAATCTTAACTGAGGCTATGTTGAAAAATATACAATTGTCAAGCACAAGAATTGTACCTGAATTTAATTTGCCCGATGTTGTTTTCAGCCTATTCTCGTAATTTATTTTGGTGTAATGCTTAAGGTATAAATATTAATTCATTATTACTTCAAAAACTTAGAAAAAATTAAATATGATGAATGATAACATTTATGCTTTCACGGATTTTATTAGTATAATAAACATTTATTTATATTGTAAATGTATTACAAAGGCAAATAGTAAGTTTGTTTTATAAAAAAGCTCACTTCGCATTTATTATCTTAAAACCAAAGAACGTAGATATCATGCCAACAAAATTAAAATTAAGCAATGCATGTTCAATATAACTTTAGAATAATCACCTGCGATAAGAAAATTGGTTCACGCGATTTATAGGTAAAACGAAAAGTATTGCAAGTTAATGACTGTGCTCATGAAATAAGAATGACTGATATGTAAGTTCATTTCAAGTCATTTGATTGTACTAAGTTGCAGAATAAATAAATAACAATTTTAAATTTTGCAATGCCAATGTAATTTCTTAAAATACACGAATATCTTTTGGAGGTGCATGACCATTTTGTTACAATCTCTAAATGGAATATGATTTCTAATATAATCAAAAAGTCATCTATAAACATGGATAAGTAAATAATTTTGAAGTTTAACACATTTTTTATACACCTACGTTAATTTGTATAATGAATGTTGTTAATATAAGTTAAGAATGAGGTAGAAGCGAAATCATTAAATTTTGTCAATTTATATTTTGATCTTATAATATACAACTCTATAACCGTTATTTTTTGCATCAATTAATGTCAGGTTATTCAACATGACACTATGGTAATTCCATAACTTCTCCTCGGCGCGAAAATTAAACTAATTTTGGATCACCAGGATAGAGAAATCTTTAAAGCTTTTATAGTATAACATGTACTCCTGGTAAGGCCCTAATAAGGCGAAAAATGTGTTGAGTTTTAAAACAATAAATCTTTGAAACATTTAAAAGCTTAAAGATTTTTCTATCCTGGTGATATACAATGTTTCATAAACAAACTACTTTAGTCGAAATCATTACTAATTTTGCATACCGATTTTAGTGAAATTTTCGTATTTTGGGCTTCTTTCCTAGAAGTTGTATACATAAGGGAACTTTGTTAGTATTAACTTTACCGAAAAAAGTCTAAAACATAAAATATGACCACAATAATATGCGCCTTATTTTCTGTTCTTATTAAACATTTTCTTTACAGAGTGCTTTGAGATATCTAATAACTATGGTTGTCTAGGACTGCTTAGTAAAAATTTGAAAGTTAATAAAACAAAGTATCTACTTTGATAATTTTCACTTATATATTATTTCGCTAGAAGACTGTATTCTGATGAAGCCCGTCATTTGGAGAAACTAATGTCAATTATAGTGAAAATGACCAAAGAGTTTTGCTTTTATCTAATAACTGTCAAAAAAAATGTCAAACGTTACATCAATGTATGTTTACAATAATTAGAAATTCCAGTAAAATGAGTACCTACTGAAATAAAATTAAAATGGTTCTCATAAAATATGTAGGGAAGGAGCAGAAATCTTTAATGATAATAAACATATATTTCAGATATGCCGTGTCATAAATCTGTTATCTTCCATATCAATTAATCTCTAAATTGCGGTTTGTACGGATTAATTTATTTGAATTTATAATTCTGGTAACCGAACTTGTATTTACATCCAATAAATTAGATCTTTTAGTAAGTGAATATTTTCCGCTACTGATACCATTATTTTATTTTCAGTTTCTCCATGTGCAACCTATGCCCGATAATCCTTTCTAAATTTATTTTTAACACTTCCACCTCTAGAATTATTTTATACTTGGCTGCTGACAGTTGTGAAGTATATTGTTATATTAGCGTGTCTATCATTAACGCTTTTTGCTGCTTCACTACATATTTAATGAGAACAATTTCAATTTTATTTTGAGTACTCAATTTTACTGGCATTTCTAATTTTTGCAACGTTTGACATTTTGTTGACAGTTATTTATTTCCAAGAAATATATCAAGAACATGTTTAACACCACATAAGGCGCTTATTATTATTACCTCATTATGGATTTACAAGTTATGCAGAGCTTTTAATGAAGAATAAAAATAAATAAAAGTAACAACAAAAGATATTCCATATGAACCGAACTTAAAAAATATTGTAAAAAATAACTAAATCTCATTTTCAACGTAGATCGGTGTAATCAGATATTTGAACGTGGTATTCAACTACAATCAACTTTTCATGATTATAGTTTTTTTTTAGATTTTGTAATATAAAGGTACTTTACTCTATAAGCAATTAAACGTTTTTACTTTCCCGTATACGGCTTACAAAATTTGTTATTCGATCATTGCATTTTAGGTTTCAAACCAGAGAGAACTTTTTATGAAAAATAAATTTTTCAGTAAAACTAATAAAAGCAAACTTTCCCATATGTATACTTACAAATTTTGGGAAACACTATATAATACAAAGACAGATATGCAATGGAGTTTTTTAAGTCTAGTACACTAATTAAACCAAAGGAAGGGTTCAACACAAACTGTTTTTTTTGGAATTTCGTATTTAGTTAGAATAGTCTAGTACAAATGGTTAAGGTGTTTGACAGACGATTTTTTTATTACCAGTTGACCTGAAATTAAGATTTAATTTTTGTGGCAAGAAATTCCTCGATTGTAGTGTAAAATATATGAAAATGATGCTAATTAAAAATTGCGCAAGGCACAGGAAAACATTTTTGAAATCTAAATGTGAAAATGAAAATATGATAACAATGACGATAAAGATTCTGTTTCCGTTTTGCCTTAAAACATAAAGGAAATGATGCTGACATGGTTCTGCTATATGAAAAGAACAATTACTTGCTATCAAATTCAATTACGATCCTCTTTTGTCTTTCTAGAAACAATAGAGCGCAATATTCGAGTAATTCTGACGGGTCTATCAAAAGACGGCGTTGTGTGTAGAATCCGCAAAAATCATTAGGGCTCGTTTTTCAGACTACGGCCGTCACACCAGTCATATTTAATAATTCATTATTAACTTCGTTTAGAATTCAACTTCGTTAGCACAAATAAAGATTGATGAATGAGTCTACTTTAACTCAAATTTCATCGGCGCATTTCTTCGGTTTATAATGAATTAGGAGATGAAGATATTGATCAAGCTAAAGGCATTCTTTCTTTTCTATTGTTTGCCTCGCTATAATTAAATTTTTTAATTAGCTTTTTAGCATTCTGTATTCCAGATTTAATTAAACAGGAAGCTCTTTTGTTCTTTTCGAAAGTTTAAATCATATGGTTTAGAAGGAATATTACTTCGTTTAGTATGGCTATAAAAATTAGTGTTGTGTGTACAGGAAATTTTATTTAAAGATGTGGAATGTTACAGCTTGATGTGTAATGAAAATACAAGTTACCATATGGACAAATGCATTCATATGTTATCTGTGATTGGACTTAACCAGGTCTGATTATTCTGTATTGGTATTTTGTCCCCTCACTTGTTTTATGTATATAAACTTTGTAATAGAGGCAAAATCTTGTTAGAGAATTTTGAAAACTTGTCAGCTGTCTAAGTTTGGTGCTTTCGGTATCTGATTTAATTATTTTTATGATTCATGTGATTTATTAATCTTGTAAGTGTTTGCCTGATAGATTGCTAATATAATCATTCAAGTGTATATAATTTTTGTTCAACATAGGCTTTCTATTCACTATTTTATTATTTGAAAATATCTAAAGTAACTTATATTAAACTATTTGAAATGTTTCTGCATACTTTCAAATATATATATATATAATATATATATATATATCTATATTATATCTTTGATATCACTTTAGACTTATTTTATTCAAAACATAAAAATAAAAATTAACACTTTTAACGTGGAAAAATAATGAAAGGTGAATTGAATATAAAAGCCAACCGGACAAAATAAAGTATTATAATGATGACCGTGGGATCGCTTCGGTTGTATTTATAATTTAATAAAAGCTGAAGTCAGCGAAAAGATATTTACTTGATGCTTTCCCACGTTAACATCGAAGTACCACTGTCAGCGTAATATGATACCGTTGCATCATACACGTGAATTATGTTAGTAAATTCCACACTGTAGATATAAATTATTGTTTATCTTGCACATCCTGTTATTATTAATCTGCATCTTGATGATTGTACAAAACTGATTATATTATTTTAATTGTTTTAATTGTCATTGTAAAGTTGTCTTCTTACTCTCAACACGTTCGTAAAATACAAAATTCGTAGATTTTGAGTTGTTAATTTTATTTTTAAAACTAACTTCCCAAACATACAACCATTACTGGCGCAGTCAGCAGCAAAGTTCAGCAGTTTTTGAAAAAGAGACAAAAACTGAGGTTTTTGAGCCAAATTGAACATAGCCTACACCCAAAGAAAACTCGAGGTAAGTGAGACTCTTTTCCAATCAAACCGATATTTCCTCTGACAGTTTATCATTGGTAGTATCAAGAGTGTTATATTACACATAGACTAAGTTTTTCGAATTTTTGAAATCTTTAATTTTATAATATTCCATAATTCACTAATCGAAAGCGAATTATTATTGCAAATTCAATTTATATTTACAACTGCATTTTCACTTGAAGAGAAAAGAGAAAGATAAGAGATAAGGTATATTTAGATGAGAATATAATAGCTCTTTGTATTCTATACCTTGACTTTGTTTTAAATCGCTACAGCAGATTACTAACTGATATTTTTCATTTAGACGAAACTGCAATCTTGTGTTTTAATTGTTGAAAGTAAATCTTATCGTGATATACTTTCAATACAAACAAAAGCGAAAGTTAACAAATATTATATAGACTTGAACTTGACATTATTTATTTATTTTCTTGTGAGAAACAAAGAATTTTATTTTATTTCCCATTAATCCCCATTTGCATGATATTTATTTGATGATTCAAGACAATTTCTTATATATTTATTGTTTTATGTGTTTAACAAATTTTTATTTTTACATCCTGTTATATAAAATTATATGAATGAATTTAGAAATCCCAAAGCAATTTTGAAACTGATTCCAGTGACTCTGAAACCGAATTAAATCTTTCTTATTTTAAAATAAATTAGCCATCATCATGAGTCAACCAACGCAATTACCATCCGCGAACACTTCCCAAAGTTCACAGGTAGCAATTGATGTAAATTTAATTAAATATTTTGCTGAATTCATTCCTGAATTTGACGGTAACACTTTGGAATTAAGACAATATATTGCCCAGGTAAAAATATGTTTGCAGAATTTCCCCACCTACTCACAAATTTGTTTTTGCTCATGTGCGACAAAAATTAAAGGTGCCGCAAAATAACTTGTGCCGGAAGAATTGAACTTAATACATGGGACGCTTTAAAAAATCGTTTAATTTCCCTTTATTCATGTAATGATACGTTAGAAACCCTCGAAAAGAAAATGAATCAAGCTTTCCCTAAACCCAATGAATCTCTTCTAGCCTTTGGTTCTCGTTTGCAACATATGAGATCCAAATAATTGATAAGATACACCTAACTGAAACAGACCCTAATAGACAAATATTAAAAATTGAATTTTGTGAAAGCAATGCAAAAAACCGCTTCATAACTTTCATCCCGAAAGATACCAAACTGACTTAAAATTATCTAACCCTGTTGCCCTTGAACAAGCCATCGATTTATTTTCTGGACTTGAACAGAATATGAAACCGTATCGCTCAAAGAAATCTAGGAAATCCACAACAGAGCAGACAAACTCTAAACCCCAATTTCAAAACAACAGAACTTCTCAACAAAATCATAATTTTAATTCCCAAAACTCTAATCCTAAATATTATCACCAAACTTTTCTAGAAATTTTAGAGAAAATCTTTTCCGAATCAACACAATCAACCTCAACAAAGATCTTTCATCCCTCAATTTACAAAAGGCCCAACTTTAATAATCAACAAGGATCAAACCCAAACAGAAATGTTTTTCACCCCAAACAGACATTTTAAACCTCAACCTCCTACCCCTATGTCTGGTGTGGAAAACTACCCTCAGAGAAATACTAATAATTTCCCAGACCCTCGAAACAAAACTTATCTACCCCTATGTCTGGTGTAGAAAATTTTAATGTTGAAAATATCAATTCTGAACAGTATTTTGAAAAAAATAGATATTCCCAGCAACAAAACACAGATTATTTAGAAGAATCCCCAAATTTCAACCAGGATTTTCCAATCGATCACAATTCAAACAATCTAACTTAACATATGAATTAAACCAAATAACCGCAAACTCATTACCTTACATAAAATCCAAATTAAAAAAAATAAAATCTATAAACTACTAATTGACACCGGATGCTCATTTTCAATTATAAGACCCTATATAATTTACGAATATCACCCTGAATGTATTTATATAAACAGAACGGAACTAAAAACTTGTACTGGAAAAGCCATTGCTGAGTACAAAGCATCAGTACCACCGTTTGCTGAATTTAATACAGACCAAAATATAGAATTTATTTTATATGACTTTCATGACTATTTTGACGGACTAATAGGTTTTCGAGATCTTCAAAAATTAAATCTCTCAATTGATGTAGAAAACAATCGACTCGTAAATAAATTCACTGTCATTCCCCTGTATTTCCGTGAAGACTTTTCAACCTATACATTTGATCTTAACCCCTTAGAAATCGTAACAAAACGTATACCAGTAAATATAAGAGAAGGACAAATACTTATTCATTGTTACAATAAAATGGAATTTATATACCAGAAATTCTTACATATGCTAAAAATGGTTTTGCAAAAATCGAAATCCATAATACTTGTTCAAACCAAAATTTAATAACATTTACCAACCCTTATCCTTGTACCCCAATTACCGACGAACACGAAGTTTATAATTTCAATTTAATTCCACCTGAATCTGATAAAGTAGATATTTCATCCCTTATCAGAACAAATCACTTAAACCACGAAGAAAAAAATGTTCTATTAAACTTATGCGAAGAATTCAACGACATTTTTTCAAAAACCAAAAGATCAACTTAGTTTCACAAATATTGTTAAACACCAAATTAGAACTAAGGATGAAGAACCCTGTCATTCAAAAGTTACAGATTCCCTCAAGTACATAAAGATGAAATTCATAAACAAATACAACAAATGTTGAACGATGGAATTATACGACCTAGTATCTCACTCTGGTCATCCCCTGTGTGGATAGTACCGAAGAAACTAGACGCATCAGGAAGAAGAAAATGGAGAATAGTAATAGATTATAGAAAAGTCAACGAAAAGACAATCGACGACCGCTACCCTATTCCAAATATTAATGACATTTTGGATAAATTTGGAAGATGTAGATATTTCACAACTCTGATTTAGCTTCTGGCTTCCATCAGATAGAGATGCACCCAGACAGTATAGAAAAAACCGCATTTAATACAGAAAATGGACACTATGAATTTTTACGTATGCCCTTTGGTCTAAAAAACGCACCCGCTACATTCCAAAGAGTAATGGATAATGTTCTCAGAAATTTTCAAAATAAAATCTGTTTAGTATATATGGACGATATATAGTATTTTCGACATCCCTTACAGAACATATAAAAAACCTGAAACAAATTTTTCAAACTCTCAGAAATGCCAACCTAAAAGTACAATTAGATAAAAGCCAATTTTTAAGAAAAGAAGTAGAATTTTTAGGACATATTGTTACACCAAACGGAATAAAGCCAAATCCAAAGAAAATTGATGCAATTAAAAGATTTCCACTTCCCAAAACTCACCGTGAAATTAAAAGCTTTTTAGGACTTATAGGTTATTATCGGAAATTTATAAAAAACTTTGCTAAAATAGTAAAACCCCTTACACAAAAACTAAAGAAAGGTGAAAAGATAATCATTGATGACGAATTCGTGAAAACTTTTAATTATTGCAAAACACTTTTATGTAACGAACCAATTTTATCATACCCAGATTTTTCGAAGGAATTTCAACTAACGACGGATAGTTCAAATTTTGCATTAGGAGCAATTTTATCACAAAATGGACAACCTATCAGCTACGCTTCAAGAACTTTAAACCCTGCAGAAATAAACTACTCAACAATAGAAAAGGAATTACTTGCTATTGTTTGGGCATGCCGCTATTTTAGACCATATTTATATAATCAGAAGTTTACAGCCTTTTGTGACCACAAACCCTTAGAATGGTTATTTTCCCTTAAAACTCCAAACTCAAAACTTCACAGATGGAGACTAGAATTGGAAGAATTCGATTTCAAGATAAAATACAAGAAAGGAAAAGAAAATCAAGCCGCAGACGCTCTTTCAAGAATAAAATTAGAAAACAACCCTAATATGAATGCCATTGGAGATGAAAATCAATCGATGATAGCGAATGATGGAGATGAAGATACCTATCGACAAATTTTAGATTTAGCAGAAGAAATCGCTGAACAGGAGAATCAACAAATGAACAAAGAAACATTAAACAAAAATGACGAAAATCAACCCCTAGATTTATACACGTCATCCCCTCCTACTCCAAATATTCCACAGATTTTAAATAATCAAGACGATGAACTTGCAACCCAACATACTTCTCGCGAAAACCCTATTTTAGAAATACGACCAACGGAAAGACCCACTAACTCTTACAAACGACAAATAATAATTTCTCATAATCCAAACGCCTTGATGTCTAGCATATAAGCCAAAAGAATTTTTGAAAATTTTAGATACACTTTAACTTTAGCCAGATCCGCAGACGAACAAGAAATAACGAATATGTTGTAACAAACTATTGCCCCTGATAAATTATATTGCCTTTACTTTTTTAATGAACACGATAAAGCCAAAATCATAACTACCTTACAGAAAAACTTTACTTCCCTTAATCTTGTCACATCTTCAAAACTACTTCAAGACATAACAGATAAAGAAGAACAACAGACTTTAATAAAATACCACCATGAAGGAAAAGTTTCCCATAAAGGAATTCACGAAGTTAAAAATTCTCTTAAAAAATACTATTGGCCCTCTATGGAAAACAACATAAAACTTTACATAAATACTTGCCAAACTTGCCAAACTTGTAAATACGAAAGACACCCTCAAAATATAAAACTTCAATTAACACCTACTCCTAAACGACCCTTAGAAATAATTCATATTGACACATTTTTCTGTGAAAATAAAACATTCTTAACAATAATGGATCCCTTTTCGAAATTTGGACAAGCACTAACCTTAAAAGATAAAAACTCAATTCAGATATACGATAATCTTCTAACTTTTATTTCATTTTATGGAATTCCCAGAATGATTATTTGTGATAATGGAACCGAATTTAAAAATCATTTAGTTGTTGATTTTTGTAACCTTCACAAAATAACCTTACACTTTACTACCCCTGGAAACTCAAATTCTAATTCCCCGGTAGAACGATTTCATTCAACCCTACTCGATGAACTTAGATGCTTAAGAAAAGATAATCCAACGAAAGACATTGAAACTTTAATAAAATTTGCAATCATAAGTTATAACAATTCTATACACAGCGTTACTCAACAAACTCCTTTTAATATTATACTTGGACATACAGACATAAATCCTTTTGATCTTTCTGAAAAAGCTATTACTTCAGAATATGCCCAAAATCACAAATCTCTAGCAGATAAAATATACGACAGAGTTAGAAACTCGATCGAACTTAACAAAAACAAAACAATTTCTAAAATAAATGAAAAGAAATCCAACCCTGAAACTGTAGAAACTGACCAAAACGTTTATATAAAAACTAACCAAGGTAGAACTAAAACTAGACCAAAATACATTAAAACTCAGGTACTCAAAGATAAAAACATTATTGCCAAAACAAAACTAGGACTCGTACATAAAAGTAGAGTAAAGAAAAAACGATTTATTCCAGGAACACCTACAGGAACACCCAGTCGAGACAAGGATGAAGAACAACCAACTACTAGTAATACTTAACTGTATTTTGACAATCCCTTTAATAAATACCCAAATAACTATAACCCCTATTAACAATTATATATATACTCAAGAATTAGGTTCAGCTAGAATACCCTCAACATATCATAAGTTTATTCACTATATTAACCTCACTGACTTAAACGTAGAATTAGGAAATAATGAAAATATATTAATATCCTTAAAGAATATTATAGAAAATAAGAAATTAAAAAATAATTCTATTAACTTAAATATATCACTTAACCATATGGGATTTAATCAATTAGTAACCCATAATCTTGATCAAATATTAGAGATAAAAAATAGAACAGCCGCTTTTACTTCAAATCGCTTACGAAGAGGATTAATTAACCCCATTGGAAATATTCAAAAAATATTATTCGGAACAATGGACAACGAAGACCGTGAATCAATCAATAAAGCCCTATCGACCCTAGAAGAAAATCAGTATAAGATAGCAAAAAGAATTGAAGTCCAAACATCAATTACAACTAAACTTCTCGAACATTATAACAAAACAGTTTCAACATTAGCTTTAAATCAAAATATTTTAATGAAACAATTAGAAAATGCCTTGAATAAACTCAAAATGACAACTAGAGATCATAAAATTATAACAAAAATCCAAAACACATTTTCACAGCTTTATATGAATTTAGATAGAATAAAAGAATTTATAATGACTATTGAAAACGCAGTAAGTTTTGCTCATCTCAAAGAATTACACCCAGGAATTTTACCGAAATCAGATTTACTTTTAATATTAAAGAATTAAATACAATTTTCTCCCAAAACAAATACTTCACCTTAAAGACCTACGGAATTATTATAAAATGTTTTCAGTAAATATTCACACTGAAGAAAATTTGATCTATTTTATAATGTATGTACCATTATTTGATGCTACACAATATAATTATTTCCACTCGTTCCCTATTCCATGGAAAAACCGAACCCTTATAATTCCACATCCATATATCCTCATGAGTCTTACTTCTTATCTAATACCAGCCGAAAATTGCCCAAAAATTGAAGACACATATATATGCCGAGGACAGCCACAGCCTATAGATGATAGTTGCGAAATTTCAATAATTTCCAAAAGTGACTCATCTCAATGCATCGTACGAACTACCAGGCTTTCAGCAAGTATAATCGAACAAGTTGCCCAAAACGAAATTATTGCCGTTCCAGCAAATCCAATTAAAACCCCTTTTAACTGCAAAAATGGAAATGGAATTCAGTTAATCACATAACCGAGTATAATCAATATTCCTGAAGGATGCCAAATAACCATAAATGGTCAAATGTTCGCCCATAGCCAAGAATTTCCGAAAACAACCAAATTTTCACTTCCAAAAATACAAATACCGGAAGATTATGAAAGTTCAACCCTCAATCACATACAGCTTCGCCAAATCAAGCTAGACGAAATTTCAGAGCTACACAAATTGTCTCATGAAATTCAACCCTTGGAAATCAACCCCTTGGAGAAGACTAGCCACCCAATTAGTATTACAATAACACTAATAATCATTGCAGTACTTGTAATCATTGCATTCAAATTATACAAGAAGTTCAAGCCATGGTCAAGAAAACCCAAGCCAAAACGCCAGGAGTCGTCAGAACTTCATGCCACCCCTGAAGTTCCATTTCGCCAGGGAGGAATTATGTTAGTAAATTCCACACTGTAGATATAAATTATTGTTTATCTTGCACATCCTGTTATTATTAATCTGCATCTTGATGATTGTACAAAACTGATTATATTATTTTAATTGTCATTGTAAAAGTTGTCTTCTTACTCTCAACACGTTCGTAAAATACAAAATTGGTAGATTTTGAGTTGTTAATTTTTATTTTTTAAAAACTAACTTCCCAAACAAACAACCATTACTCGTGTGTACAATTAACACCTAATAGCTCACCCTTATTAAGAAAAAAATTGATGTTACAACGTCAACTTTTAAATCAAATTGGGTTGTCCATCTGGGATCCATCTTGAATCACAGGCCTTAATTTTGGCACGAGTGTGGACAATGGTTTTGGAAGGTCCTTAGGTTGTCTGAAGTGGGGTTTTCATCCCTTGGTGGCTTCTTGACGTGTTTTACGATTTTAACTGAAATGTATGCAACAACAATGATTATGATTATTGTAATTCTAGCGTATGTAAACCAGGATATGTTTCTGTTTACAAATGGTTGGTTAATAAGGTAGTCCAGGTCCCTGGATCTAACTTATGGCTCGCTATGGAGAGTTCTTCCATATTCAAGTCATCCAGCTTTAGGGGCTTGAGTTCTGGAATATCTAGTTTTTCGGGGGTGTGAACTGCAACAGTTGTAAGGGATTAATACAGGGTATGAATTGTCGGAAATGTTTATAATTCTGTGAGGTCCCGCTTGTATTTTTGTGATTCCCACGAAAGCACTGCAGTCTGATTGAAGCGAATAATGGTATTGTTTGTTAAAACTATTGTCTTAGTATCTATTCCCGCACTATTAATTGTCACATGTAAGTGCTCGGACACTATAACAATCCACGTGTTGGTTTTTAGTCTCTGAACATTGTATCCTTCACAATGGAGCTTTGGCAACTTTCCGGTACACTACGGATGTTCTTCAGAAGTTGCGCTTCACAGGGTGCGTTGGAGTCGATGGGGAAGGCGTATAACTAAGAACACAGTTTTTGTTGTGGACTTAGTGGCTTGCATTCACTCAAGTCCTTAATGGGTATGTACATTAGAGAATCATCGTTTCGCTCAATATATTCTTGTGTGAATGAAAGAATATGATGAAAACCTGTCATCTAAAATTGGGATAGGATATAAGTGGTAGGTGGTGTAGAGTTGTTGCTCTACAAGAGGAATTTTCAAAATAAAGAATAAGTCTGAATTGGTTTGAAACGCTTCTAATTCGATGACTTCCAAATATTGAGCTATACTTGAATATCTGACAGGTAACGGTAGATTGTTTTTGACAAGATTTTGCGAAATTTCCTGTAGTGACTTAATCAAATGATCAGGTGTGATTACTGAAGAATGAATTATTTTAAGCGAGCAAACGTTATGGAATTTAAAATATCATTGAGGTTATCCTCAAGAAATAAATAGCTTGCCATTAGTTTTTCTCATATTACCAAAAATGACTGTTTTGCTTGGATAAGGGCTATTTTGTCGTTTAGAATATGTATCGCCAAATTAATTGTGTCAATGTTTTCGTTAAAGGTTGCTTCGTTAATTTGGAGTTTTTGAATGGTTTCATTAAAAGTTTTGATAATAGAAGTAGTTACGCTTATTTGATTTTTTAACAGATTCTCTACTTGAAATTGTCCCTGGGTAGGTTTGTTAATATTATCTGTGAAAAATTCACCATCGGCTGCGTCAAGATTGTGAGTGATGGCTTTAAAGATAGTTCCTACACCGTTGACTAGTCCTCGTTTGGATCTTTTAGTGTCCATGAATATTTAGTTTTAATTGAATCTAAAATGTGGGATAAGAGACTAATGTGAGTTTGTACATCAATTCGGAATGCACTTGTGACATGAAATTTGAAACCTGGGATGGGATCGACAGTGTTTTCTAATGTTTTGAGGATTCTGGTGTTGTTTTCAAAGATTTCTTTAAGTATCGTCAAGTTACGATGAACTAGTAATATCCATTTATAGTTGGAGAAGACTATTCTAGTTTCGTCGTGCTAGTAAATACCAAGAGTGTTGTTTAGTGGTTTGATGTTGAACTGTGAGACTGCTGATCCGCACAGCAGTAGAAACCTAAAAATAAAGTTAGTTTTCAGAATAGAGTTTCATTCTGTCAGAGTTAACTTTTGTTCGTTGGTTTGTTTTGAGATTTAAAAGTGTGGCTGAATTATTGTGAATGTCTAAAATTTGGAATGGACCGTTGAATTTGTTATGAAGTTTGTCTTTAATTTGGGATTCCTTGACGTAAACTTTGTCACCAATTTTAAATTCGGGAAGTTTGTAGGAAACGTGTTTATCAAAACGTTCTTTAGCCTTTCTGTTTTGTAAGTCAGTTTTTTCGAGGGCTACTTTGTAGTAATAGGAAATGCGATTGTTCAAGTCTCGTATATATTTACTAATCAGTTGCTTATGGTTGTAGGTGGTTTCAGGTGGTCTGCTAGACGTATGTCCAAACACTAGTTCGTAAGGCGAAAAGCCTTGAGTTTTGTTTGTCGAGTTATTGTGAGCAATAACCGCATACGGGAGTACATTTAGGGGATGTTCATCTGGATTTTCGGCTTTATGGATTCGAATTATTTCTATCAAAGTAGAATGAAATCGTTCTACAGAGCCGTTTGTTTGCGGATGTTCTGCGCTTGAATAAGTTAGTTTAATGTCGTACAGTTTACACAAGTCTTTGAATATGGCGTTGTCAAATTCCCTACCATAATCACAATGAATACGCAGTGGCGTACCAAAATGTTGAAAATATAACATCATAGTACTGACAACTGATTTGGCTGATTTGTCTGCCAAAGCATAGGCTTGTGAGTATTTTGTCAGTTCGTCTCGTACAGATAGGATGTAGTTTCGGTTAGGTATTTCTAATATGTCAATATTAGTTCGCTCAAATGGTGTACGTCAGGATCATTTGGAAGTGGGATTATGAAGTATTGTCTTCTACTTACGGTTTTGCTGGCGAATACATTAATTTAGAATGTTTAGAAATCAGCGACTTCTTCGAAAATGCGTGATGAATTTCCTGAATATTGGATGATTGGGAGAAAATTAAAATGGTTTTATTTGTTTTGTCTAGTAGTTGACAATTCAATTTTGCTGTAGTCAATTAAAGAAGTAGTTTTATAACGTTCTATAAAGATTTTAAATTCTTCAGACATCGTTTCAAGAGATATTTCGTTTTGTTCGGGTTCAGGACTATCGTCTTCGGATTCGTCGTTTAGAGGTAAGACTTTGAAGGGTGCTAGTTTCGATTTTGTCTGAAATGACGAACATTCGTGAAGATGGTTGATTTTAATCCATGATAAAGCATCAGCGTTCTTGTTAACTTTACCAGGCTTGTAAATAATTTTATAGTGGTATTCTTCTAGTTTGAGTCTCCATCGGACAAGTCTACTACCGGGGTCTTTTAGAGAAAATAACCAGGTTAACGGGCGATGATCGGTCAGTAGTAGGAACTTACGGCCTTAGATTATTGGACGGAAATGCTTAACGGCCCAGACAATGGCTAAGAGCTCTGGCACAATGGTGGAGTACCGGGTTTCTGCTTTACAAAGGGTCCTAGAAGCATATCCAATCGGTAAATTCTTACCTATTGGCCCTTGAGATAATACGGCGCCGATAGCAATGGCGCTGGCGTCTGTAGTCAGTACAAACGGTTCGTCAAAATTTGGATAAATGAGTATAGGGGTGAAAGTCAATGTTCGTTTTAATTCATTGAAGGATTTTACGCAACCTTCGTTAAAACTGAACGGTTGGTCTTTTTGTAATAGTTTTGTCAGTGGTATGGAGATCTTTGCAAAGTTAGAAATGAACCTACGGTAGTAACCAGGAAACCCTTAAGAAAGATTTTATGTCTTTAGGGTTCTTCGGTTGTGGAAAGTTTAAAATACAGCCTACCTTTGATGGATTGGGCTTCACACCGTCTTTAGTTATAAGATGTCCTAAGTAAGCGACCTCCTTGCGGAGAAATTCGCATTTGTCAGGCTGTATTTTAAGGTTAGCCTTTCTGAGTCTTTTAAATACGTCTATCAGTCGTGATAGGTGGTCATGTATTGTGGGCCAGTAAATGATTATGTCATCCATGTAAACCAGACATCTTTCATTCTGAATTCCCATAAGAATGTTATCCATCACCCTTTGAAAGGTAGACGGAGCATTCTTCAATCCGAAGGGCATGCGGACGAACTCAAAATGTCCGTTCTCGACAGTGAATGCAGTTTTCGCGATGTCCTTTGGGTCTATTTCTATTTGATGGAAACCAGAGGAGAGGTCAAGCGTTGTAAAGTACTGGCATTTGCCTAGTTGGTCTAGTAGGTCTGAGATATTAGGTAGAGGGTATTTGTCGTTGACTGTAAGTTCGTTGAGTTTGCGCCACTTCTGTTTTCCAAAGGCGTCAAATTTCTTTGGCACCGCTCATACGGAAGAGGACCAAGGCGAATTAGAGGATCGTATTATGCCTTCATCGAGCATTTTTGCTACCTGGGACTTAACTTCTTGTTTGTGAACTTGGGGATAAGGGTAAGATATTGTATAAACGGGTTTCGCGTTGTTGGTATCAATACTATGTTTGATTTCGTTTGTGAATGATAGATGGTTGCCTTCGAGGTAGAATATGTTTGAAAAGTCAAGGCATAATTGTAAGATTAAGTCTTACTCTTCGTCGTTTAAATGTTCTAGTCGGAGTTGTTTCACGATTTCTTCTTGTCTGCCGGGTTCATTATAGTTCAAAGGAGTAGTTTGTGAGAGAGAATTCACAGAAAAGTTTTGTAACGGTTTGAGTTATAGATTTGAAAAATTTACTATTTTAGGGATGACATTCGCCTTTAGAATGGATGTAAGAAATTTACCTTTGCTGTCTACTGTAACAACAGCATTAGGGAGGTGAACTATTTCAATTTCCATACCTGTTAGAAGGGCTTCGGTGTTCCTAAGTTCGCAGCTAAGTTTGAAAATTTGTCGGTACGGGGTTCGATCGAAATTGTATTAATGGAAGTATAAGAAGGAGGAAATTGTGTACATTCAGTGACATTGATTGTATCGTCTATCACTTTATACAGCGGAAGTGTCTTAACGTTGGTTATTAATTGTTTTTTGTCAAAGTCTATAATGCAGTTGTAGTGCTCGAGAAAGTCAGAGCCTAACAAACCGTCGAATTCTATGTCAAGGTTGTAGATGTAAACCTTGTGCGGGTTGTATATATTGCAAGGAACGAGGGTTGATGCGTTTAAAAGGATTTTCTGGTTGGTAATTCCCTGAATTACTACGTTTTCCTG
Organism: Octodonta nipae; assembly: GCA_034190945.1. Classification (NCBI taxonomy): domain Eukaryota; kingdom Metazoa; phylum Arthropoda; class Insecta; order Coleoptera; family Chrysomelidae; genus Octodonta; species Octodonta nipae. Next base: position 49,817,859 of record CM067217.1, read on the forward strand.
AAATCTTTGTCTGAAACGCGTGCAGGTTTGAAGATAGAAAGACCAGCACCGGTGTCTATTAGGAGTTTATATTTGTTAGAGGAATCTGTGATGTAGTATAGATTTTTAGAGTTTACGGTCAGAAGCGGTCTTATAAAAAGCTGTGTTCTGGGAAGTTCAAATTCGGGTCGAAACTGTCTAGATTTAGTGTTTAAATTTGGGTCTGAAGTTCTGTGATTTCCGGGGGTTCCGTTTTGAAAGGGAGGTTCTGAAAATTTACGGGGGAAAATCCGTGTTATTTTCAACGTAGTTGTCACATTCTGCGTTACCTGTTTTTGAGTAATAGTCGTAATCGGTTTGTGTCGAATCGGAATAGTCTTGGTCGTAACTTTCGAAATCAGTATTTTGTAATTGACTTTCGTATACGTTAACATTGGGTTGGTCGTACCTATAATTATAAGAATTGTTCAAATGATGTGTTCGTTGTTGGCGGAAAAAGTTTTGATTAGGTTTATATTGGCCTGAATTTTGGGGTTGTGCATTGGTCGAAGAACAAGGTTGTTGAAAGTTTCGGTTGTGTTGGAAATTGTGAGTATTCGGTTGGAATTGTGGCCGATTCTGGAATTGGCCCGGTTGTTGTGAAAATGGGTTAGGATGTATGTTCAAAAAGTTTTGCCCGTAGTTTTGATTTTGTTGCGTTTGTCTAGATTTAGTGAGACATTCGTTAACAGTATGCCCCATTCTTTTACAGAATGAACATTGTTTATATAATGGAAACTGGTTGGGCTTTCGGGGAGGTGGACCTTGGTTTCTAAAATTTGAAAATTTTTTACATCTAAATGATGAAGTTGGAGTTCACGTTTTATTCGTGAAACGGCTGTCGGCTCTAAACCTGTTAGTAGTAAATTTAGTATCATGGATTCGATCAAGTCGATTTGCGCCTGTTTTTCTTTCTAAGTTTTGTTTGTTAACCGCAGCAAGCATTTTTGTTTGGTGGGTTTGTAGTCTGGCTGAAAATGTTATGGGGGATTCAATATTTGATTGCCTCATTCTTTGAAGATCCTGAATCAAGGCTGAGAGATCTCTAGGATCTCCAAAGTGGTTCTCTAAGAGTGTCTGAATTTCGGTTAATTGAGTCGGGTTGCGGAATTTATTAGTTCGGCTGCTCTGCCGCGAAGTTTGTTTTTGATGTGCAATATTTAAAGCACTTGTTGGTAGTCAGTCGCAATACTATATGCAGTCTGGCATGAAGAAATGAAAGTGTTTAAGAATATAGGGTTTCCGTCATATTCCGGAATTATTGCGAAAATTTCAGATATTTTGTATGGCTCTACAGTAGGAGACGCAGCACCTTGCCTTGTAGTTGCCATTTCAAATATTCAAGTAATACGAAAAATAAAATTTAAATAAAACAGTAAAATGGAAGTAAGCAAAAACACAAAAATTATCAAAATTCAAAATTAGGGTATGAGTAAACTGATTAAATAAATTCAGCAGTTTGCGAAAATGAAATAAAATAAAGCGAGGTAAAATAATGGAGAATAATAATAAATTCGTTACAAAAATTATTCAATAGCTTAAAATATGGTTTAAACGAATAAGAAATATGTGGATTTTAAACAAGAGAACTGATAATAATATAACAATAAATATAAAAATCGTATCAATGGATAAATAATTAGATCAAAAACGTAATGTTTCTACATACGTTAGTACACCAGGCATAGACTTGTTCTGCGGAAGCGTCGACTGGTTAGCTGTATCGTTGCGTGTTTCTGGTCTCCGCTGCTACAGTTGTTGTCTCAAACAGGTAGGTCTTGTCCACGATGATTTGGAAATCTTCACAGTTAGTTAGTATGCACGTGTTCTAACTGTGTTGGACAATCCTACTGACTGCGCCAATTTTATATCTTTGATTTCACTTAAGAATTTAAAAAAAAAATATTTTATTCAAAACATAAAAATTAACACTTTAAACTTGTAAAAAAATAATGAAATGTAAATTGAAACTAAAACTAACTGGACAGAATAAAATAATATAATGACGACCGTGGGATCGCTTCGGTTCTATTTATGATTTAATAAAAGCTGAAGTCAGCGAAAAGATATTCACACGATGCGTTCCCACGTTAACATCGGAGTACCAGGAAGCTGTCAGCGTAATATGATACCGTTGCATCATACACGTGTGTAAAATTAACACTTAACAAATCAAAAAATTTCTTTTCTGTAAAATTAATGACAACATAATTTTACACACACTTAACCACTGTAAATAAAATTAACATATTTGAAAAGTATTGCGCCACTACAACTAAATTTATCTGTATCTGACAATACTTTTCAACTTTTCAAATATGTTAATTTTATTTACAGTGGTTAAGTGTGTGTAAAATTATGTTGTCATTAATTTTACGAAAAGGAAAATTTTTGAAAAAGACCAAGAATTGGTCGAAACGTACGTAAAATATAATAATTACCACAAAAAACTAAATTAGAATTATTTCAATGGTCCCAAAAACCCAAGAATTCTCAATCAAATATATATATATATATATATATATATATATATATATATATTATCATTTATACATTTTAAAAACTTGAAATTGGGAAAATAACCTGTAGTCTTTGTCCAACTATCTAGCATATCACAGAGAAACAATGGATATATATATATATATATATATATATATGTTATATCACACTTTTCAAAATTGAGTTTTTAAAAAAGATTTATTTAACTTGTACAAAAAATATAACTTTGAAATATAAAATGAAAAATAACAATATAAACTAACTACAGACAGAGTAATAATGAATGAAGACTAAGTGAAATTCTACAATTTATAACATTTATAATGATGAATCAGCACTGTCGACACGGCGATTCTCACGGATGCTCGGTGGTACTGTAACGTGATACTCCACGTGTCGCTGACTCAGCTGGGAACGACGAAATATAGTTGCTACACAAGTTCACACAAAGTTCGTGTTATAAACTTATATAACAACTTCCATCCATTTGAAAAAGTTGATGCTGTATCATCAACTTTTAAGGGAAGTTCTGAAGTTCTATGTCTTCGGTAGGGCGTAGTAGGCTGTGAAGCTTTCCTCTGGAGTTACTGTTTGCTGGACATGGTAGTGATGCTGGTTCGCTAGTAGGGTCAGGTTTAGTGAACTTACTCAACTTTTTCCGGATTGCTGTGGCGGTGAGCAGGAGAACAACAATTATTGCTAACATGATTGCACTAATTGTGAACAAGGAGGTGTGCTTTTCCAGGAATGGTTGGTTCATCAGTTGATCCAATTCTCTCGAGTACTGGCTGAGTTTGTGATTGGCAATGTTAAGGTCTCGGACATCTAGTTCCTGTAGTTTTAGGGGTTCGATACTGGGAAGTTGACTGACGGTAGGCATGTCGTCGCAGCAGTTGTAGGGGATATTTACTGGATGATATTTGAGTGTGATGCTATTTTTGGTGGTCCGTCTGGCGTGGACCCTGGTATTGCCGATAAAGGCGTTGCAGTGGGGCTGAATTTCCATTAATGAATTCGTCGATACGGTTAGTGTGACAACATCTTCTCCCTTGCATTTGATGGTGATGGGCAAAGGTCTGGAGATGGAGACCAACCAGAGGTTTATGTTGATCTCTTGGATATTATAATCTTCTGCATATAATACCGAAGTTTTGCAGGTTGCGGGAAGTGTGATTGGCTGTCTGAGAAGTTGTGCTTCGCAGATGGCATCTTTGTCTATTGGATGTGGAATTGACTTGGAACAAATTTTATGCTGTGTGTTTAATGGCTTGCAGTCACTCAGGTCTTCGAAGGATGTATATAATAACGAATCGTCATCTCTCGCGATAAATTTCGTTTTTATTGAAAGTATGTGATGAAACCCTGTTCGATCATCCAAAATTGGGATAGGATAAAGGTGATAAAGAGTGTAAATCTCAGGATCAACTAAAGGAATTTTGAGAACAAAATGATTTTAGTGTTGATTTGAAACGCTTCCAATTCTATCAAATCGATGTATTGAGCAACATTTGAACTGTAAATAGGAAGTGGTAAATTATTTTCATGGAGTGACTGAGAAATTTTTTGAAGGGAATCGACCAAATCTATTGGGCTTATAATCGAACTATGTAAAATTTTTAAGCGGGCGAAAGAGACTGCAGTTAAAACATCGTTTAGGGTGTTTTCGATAAATATATAGCTCTCCATTAGGCTTTCACACAGATCTAGGATATTGATTTGGAATTCATGAAAGTCAAGATCGTTCGAAATGTATAGAAGTGACTGTCTTATTTTTTCGATATTATTTGAGAATAGTTTCTCTTCCGATTGAAATTTTTGTAAGGTGTTGTTAAGGCTTGTAATGACTGAAGTAGTTACGGATATTTGTTTTTTTAATAATTCTTGAGTTTGGTGTTGGTCTTTAGTGATTTTGGTTATACAATCATTTATGTATTCACCATCTGCCGCATCTAAGTTTCCTGAAATGGCTTTCCAAACTGAGCCCAGTCCGTTAATAAGTCCGCGTTTTCTTCTGTTGGTAGGATAAGTTTGAGTGTCAGCGAAAATGTCTGTATATTTGGAGTTAACGGATTTTGAAATTTGTTTCAAGAGGCTCACGTGTGTCTGTACTTTTGGTTTAAATGATTTTGTGTTAGTTGTGTTTTCATTAATAGTTTCTAGAATTCGATTTAGTATAGCGTCATTAGTTGAAATAGCATCTCTGAAAGGGTTGAGGTCTTTGAAGACAAGAAGTGTCCATTTGTCGTTTGAAATTTTAAGTGTGCCTTCTTCATGGAAGAAAACTCCTATTGTATTGTTAACGGGAGTAAGAGAGTATTGTTGGAGGTTCACGACTGAAAACAGTCCACAGAATCTGAAAAGAAGGGATTCATTCAAAATATGGTTTTAGTCTGTCAAAGTTAATTTTACTGATTTGGTTAGTCTGTAAGTTTATAACGGTGGCAGAGTTTTTTCTTATCGCGGTGATTTCAAACGGTCCATTGAATTTGTTTTCGGATTTGCTTTTAATCTGAGATTCTTTCACGTAAACTTTGTCGCATACTTTGTATTCTGGTTGGTTAGTCGAAACATGTTTGTCAAATCTAACTTTAGATTTTTGTTTTTGTTGGTCAGTTTTTGCGCGGGCAAGTCTATAATAGTAGTTCATTCTGTTGTTAAGGTCCCTAACATATTTGGAAATGAGTTTTTCCTGATCGTATATTGTTTCGGGGGGTCTACTAGAAGTGTGCCCAAAGATGAGTTCGTAGGGCGTGAAACCAGTAGTCTTGTTTTTAGTGTTGTTGTAGCAGATAACTGCGTAAGGGAGGACGTTGAATGGATGTTCGTCCGGATGTTCAGATGTATTTGCCCTTATCATTTCCGCTAAAGTCGCGTGAAACCTTTCGATAGAACCATTTGATTCGGGATGGTGGACACTTGAAAAGGATAGTTTTATGTCATATAGTTCGCACAGGTCCCTTATGAGAGTGTTATCAAATTCACGTCCATAATCACAATGGATGCGAAGAGGTGTACCGTAATGTTGGAAGAATATTAGGAGGGTGTTTACTACAGTTTTAGCTGTTTTGTCACCAATTGGGTAAGCCTGAGTAAATTTGGTGAGTTCATCCCTAATAGTCAGTGCGTAGTTTCTGGTTGGATATTCGAAAATATCAATATTGATACGTTCGAAGGGCGTTTTTGGTGTTTCAGTTATGACAAAAGGAGCACTTAAGTTTTTTCTACAGAACTTTACCTTTTGGCAAGTTTCGCAGGACTTAATAAATTGCTCTACACTTTTGATTAGTCCAGTCCAATTATACTTTTCTTTAATGCGTCGGATGGTCTCGTTAATTCCACGGTGAAGGTTATTTTTGCCGCAGTGGTACTGTTGCAGTATAACGGGAATTTCGTCTTGTGAAGGAGTTATCACAATATTTTGACAAATTTTTAGTTTTACGTCTTTGTCTGCAAGTATAAAGGATAGTGTTTCAAGAATCGGTAGTTCTACGTTGTTTTTAATACAAAAAGTTTCGGATTCGTCGAACTGGTCTTGGTTATTATAGAGGATGTTGAAAAGATGGGCAACAACTGTTCCAGGATCAAAGGGTAAAGGGACAATTAGATATTTTCTATGCCTTACAGTTTTGCTGGCTAGAACGTTTAGAGTGTCAGTAGTGAAGTTTGGGTCTTCTTCGAAAATATCTTCGATGATTTTGTCATGTAAGTCATTGAGTTTATTTTGCCAGAAGAAAGTGACTATTCGTTTGTGAGATTTGTCTAGGAGTTGGGCGTTAGAAATTTCTATTTTTGAGTAATCGATTATCGACTCGGTTTTATATAGTTGAACAAATCGATTAAACTCTGTTGTCATTCTTTCGTCATGTTCGTCGGGTTCTTGATCATTATCGGAATTTGGTTGTTCTGGGTCGGTTTCGTTATTTGCAAAGATGTTGATTTTGGAAATAAAGTCGGTGCATTGTTTGAAGTGATTAATTTTGATACGGGAAAGAGCGTCTGCGTTCAAGTTTACCTTGCCAGGCTTGTATTCGATTTTATAGTTATACTCCTCTAGTTTGAGGCGCCATCTGGCTAGACGACTGCCAGGATCTTTGATGGAAAAGAGCCAAGTAAGCGGACGGTGGTCACACAGGAGTGTAAACTTTCTCCCAAAAAGATACGGTCTGTAGTGCTTGACCGCCCAAACAATGGCTAGCAGTTCCCGTTCGATAGTGGAATATCGAGTTTCTGCAGCGCAGAGTGTACGGGAAGCATATGCTATAGGAAGATCTTTTCCTACGGGGCCTTGTGAGAGAACCGCTCCAATTGCAAAAGCACTAGCATCAGTAGTGAGCAGGAATGGTTCTTCGAAATTTGGGTAGATCAAGATAGGGTCAGATACAAGGGCTTGCTTCAGTTCTTTGAAGGAAGACTTGCAATCTGCGTCGAAGATGAATTTGACGTCTTTCTGCAGGAGTTTCGTTAGGGGCTTTGAGATCTTGGCGAAATTGGGGATAAAACGTCGGTAATAACCGGCGAGACCAAGAAAAGATTTAACATCTTTAGGAGTTTGGGGTTGAGGAAAATTCTGGATGCATTCAACCTTTGAAGGGTTTGGTTTTACTCCTTCTTGGGTGATCAGATGACCTAGGTAAGCAACTTCCTTACGGAGAAACTCACACTTGTCAGGTTGAATTTTCAAGTTTGACTGTCTAAGACGCTTAAAGACTTCTGTCAAACGGGACATATGCTCATGGATGGTTGGTGAATAAACGATAATGTCATCCATGTAAACAAGGCAACGTTCGTTCTGGATGCCCAGAAGAATGTTGTCCATGACCCTCTGAAAAGTAGAAGGTGCATTTTTCAAACCAAATGGCATACGAACGAATTCGTAATGGCCATTGTCAACAGAGAAACCGGTCTTGGGAATGTCTTCCTCAAGGATTTCCAACTGGTGGAACCCGGAAGCGAGATCCAGTGTCGAAAAGTATTGACACTTACCAAGTTGATCGAGGAGATCAGAAATGTTGGGCAGAGGATATTTATCGTCTACAGTTAGTTCGTTTAACTTCCTATAGTCGATAACAACTCGCCACTTTTGCTTACCAGAAGCATCGAGTTTCTTAGGTACGACCCATACGGGGGAGGACCAAGGAGAAGAAGAGTGCCTGATAATGCCTTGATCAAGCATTTTGGAAATTTGGGTTTTCACTTCCTCCTTATGCACTTGAGGATATCTGTACGATTTCGTGAAAACGGGCTTGGCATTATTGGTGTCAATAGAGTGTTTGACGGCGTTAGTAAACGTCAAAACATCGCCTTCGAGATAGAAAATATCTTCGAATTCTAAGCAGAGATTCGTGATAAGTTCTCGCTCTTCGTCGTTAAGATGTTCTGTCCGAATTTGTTCCCTGATAGTAAAGTTTCTGTCTAAGTTTGTAGATTCACAGTAATCGTGTGTATTTAGATTTAAGAGAGAGTGTGTATAGTCAAGGGGTTCTAAATGAAGATTGAAAAAGTTAACAGTTTTCGGCATTGCGTTCGCGTTTATTATCGAAGTCAGAAATTCTCCCTTTGAATTAACACGTACAACTGCGTTGGGAAGTCGTACTTTGTCAATTACTTGTGTCGGTAAAATTGCGTCAGTATTTCTAAGTTCACATTTAAGTTGGAAAATTTGTTCAGTTCGTGCCTGGATTGTTATTTGATTGTTATAAATATGAGTTTGTGCGTTAGTACTGGGGGTGTCTGTTGGTTGTGTATTAGATTGGTTGTGATCGGGCACTTTATGTAGGGGGATAGTTTTAAAGTTAGTAATTAATTGTTTGGATTTTAAGTCGACAATACATTCATAATGTTCAAGAAAATCAAGACCTAATATCCCATCGAACTCAATATCTAGATCGTAGATAAAGACCTTGTGTGGATCGCCTAGAGCGAAAGGAATGTGGGTGGATTGTGAGATCGGGATTTTCTCATGAGTAATGCCTTGAATTGTTACTCTTTCGGGAGATCGTTGTGAGAAGTTTTTGACAGTGTTTTCTTTGAAAATGGAGATACCAGCTCCGGTATCAATTAGGAGTTTAAATTTTCCAGAAGCGTCGTTGATATAATAGAGGTTCTTGGAATTTACTGTCAGAAGGGGACTTAAAGAAATGTTTGTTCTGGGAAGTTCAGATCGGGATTGAAATCTTCCAAATTCAAGTTCTGTATTTGAGTTTGGACTTCTGAGAGGGTAGTTGTCGAATCGGGGGGCTGATCTAGGCTCGGAATTCATTAGGGCTGAAAGGTACGACAGGGGTATTGTCTACCGTTTGTTCAAACCCATAGCTTTCATAGTTTTGGGTGTTGTCATCGAAATGCTGCTGATTATTATCAGTATAATAATCATACTCATCTGCATAATATTCGTTATAGTTGCCATTTTGATGGTGATTAAAATGGTGGGTCCTTTCAGGACGGAAATTTGGGTTTGTCTGTATTACAGACGGTCGAAAGTTGTTCGGCTTGAAAGGAGGTCTGTGAAAGTTATTTGGTCTAAATTGTTGACCTTGATGATTTGTGTTATTGTTGATAGGATTTGGCCTCGATGATTGATTCGGCCCAATGAAATTTGGTCTATTATTTTGGTTAAAAGGCTGAGGGTTATTTTGAAATCTTAACCGACAGTCGGCAGCAATGTGGCCTAATCGCCCACAATTTAAACATTTAGGAGGTGGATTTGGTTTTCTAGCCTGAAAAGATGGCTTAGGTGGAACGGATTTATTTACTTTTTGTTCCTCAAAATAGGATAATTGAAGTTCTCTTCTTATTCGTGAATGTGCCTCAAGAAGATCCTTCGGATTACTGGCACGGATAATTTGGCCTAATCGAGGTTCTAAACCGGTAAGTAGGGTGTTTAGGACCATCGTGTCAACAAGAGTGGTTTGAGCATCTTTCTGCTCGTTGCTTAGACTAGGGGCTTTTTGGATACAAGAGTGCATTTTCGCACTCAAAACCTGAAGTCTGTTATAGAATGTCAAGGGGATTCGTTTGATAGTTGTTTCAAACGTTGGAGATCGTGAATTAAAGAAGACAGATCCCTAGAGTCTCCAAAGTGTAGTGTTAGAAGCTGCTTTATTTCGAGGTACGACGCGGGGTTCCTAGAGTTAATTAACTGCGCCGCTTTCCCCCTTAATTTATTTTTGATGTGAATTACCAACAAATATTTTTTGTTCGGTATTAGACATGTTATACGCGCAATTGCACGCATGTATAAATGTAGCCAAAGAAATTTGGTCGCCTTCAAACTCTGGAATTATTGAAAATATTTCCGACAACCTATATTTTTCAGTTTCATCGACAACCGTGTTGTTCTGTGATTGTGCCATTTTGATTTAATAGATTTTTAAACGAAAGAGGTTCAATCAAAAATAATAAAAGGTATAGAAAATGGTATCAATAAAATAAATGGTATAAAAATCAATAAATTTGTAAATGGGAAATACCAAAGTTATTTGGATGATAGAATGGTATTAATAAAATAAAATGTAAATAAAATCAATAAATCAAATAGTTCACTCAATCGAATGAATAAAATCAAAGTAATCAAATAAATCATATAAAATATCAATGTAATCAAATAAATCAGTGATTCAATTCACTGAATAAAAATATCAAATAATCAAAATATTAAAATCAATCTTAAACGCTAGACGATTCACTACTACTCACATCAACAGGAACATTGGAAGATCCGTGTTCTCCTTGTTATCGCAGTTGGGACTTCTTCCAGGTTCTTTGCTCCGTTGAGGGATAGGAATCCGCCGCTACCAGTTAGAAGTAAGCTCGTGTTCTAGTAACGTTGACGGATCCTACTGACTGCGCCAATTTGTTATATCACACTTTTCAAAATTGAGTTTTAAAAAAGATTTATTTAACTTGTACAAAAATATAACTTTGAAATATAAAATGAAAAATAACAATATAAACTAACTACAGACAGAGTAATAATGAATGAAGACTAAGTGAAATTCTACAATTTATAACATTTATAATGATGAATCAGCACTGTCGACACGGCGATTCTCACGGATGCTCGGTGGTACTGTAACGTGATACTCCACGTGTCGCTGACTCAGCTGGGAACGACGAAATATAGTTGCTACACAAGTTCACACAAAGTTCGTGTTATAAACTTATATAACATATATATTTATGTCATACGTATAGTTCCGCGACATTTTCTAACACTATCATTTTTGCTGTTAATTATAATAATCAGTACCCATTTAAACTATGTATACGTTAAAATCCCTAAAAAAACGACTTTTCAAAATTAATGTGATGTACGCTGATATACCGCGAAGTTCCAATGCACGTCAATTATTGCGATATTTCAGACTAGTGTACCAATTTGGCAACGCGGTTAGCTTCGACGAAACAAACGAGTGAACTTCAGAAGTTTTTGGTAACCTTTGCGTTCAGTGGAAAGTTTTTAGGGTAAATGCTATTATAGTATACACCAATCCTGAGAAATTTTAAAAAATAATGTCATTGAGCAGTATTTGTGGCCTAATAAAAGTAATACTACCGTGATGTTTGTTAATATTTTATGAAAACAATAGTGAAATTTATTAGTTTCATCATATTGATTTTTTCAAGGGCTGCCAAGTTCATGTATGAAATATGAATTTTAAAGTAACCATGACTATTAAAATATACAGGGTGTGGGAACTATTACGGATTATTATTCGTTCATATATGAAATATTGTATTTAGTGTGCCTCATAGATTGAATTTTTTAAGGGTATATTTTAATGAATTTGGCTTCACATTTTTTTAGATTCATTACTTTAGGTACACTTCTGAATGATTGTTGAGGAGGTATTTGATTATCATGTCTGTACATGGGTATTTGATAATATGGGGACTTTTCGTTGGCTAAAACTTAAACTTAAACCATGCTTGTTTACAATACTTACTGATTAATTTATTGGCACAAACGTCACGAAATCTTATTTGGCAGTAGGTGGGTTGAAAAGTATTTAAAGTAATTTTTTAAATATTAGTTTTTCAAGGCTTTTGCCTTTTATTTGACTAAATTAATTATTATCCTTACCTATAGAAAAATTTAAATTCTACCTGAAAAGCATTTTCAAGTATAAATATAGTTATAACATTGACTGCATTCAATTAATTATATAATTACCAAACCCTTACTTTTTATATGCACCTACTGAGTTACAATAGCGGAAAAACATTTCAAGGAATAACATCTTTCGAAATTTTAATATGTATAAATATTTTTAGTCGTCACATGTAACGTTCTAATCCAATAAAACTTTTGAAGTCAGTTTTCTTCGGAAGCCTTTCTCAAATCTCAAATATCGATGTCTATTAGACTGGTTCAAAATAATCGTCTATTTTTTGAATGGGACAACCAAAATAATATTTAGGATGACAACAATAGTTAATTTCAAAATGTGATTCGCAATTTTAAAATTTTTTCGCGAATTTCGATTTTTTTACTCTACCCGTATATTTCACTCAAATATCTAAACAATATGTCTCAAAATACAAACAATACATACTTTTGAAAGAAATTTAATTGTCTATGAAAAAGGTAAAATTTAGTTTTACTTTAACTTGACCTTTTGGAAGAGTGGTTTTAATGTAAAATTTAGGCGTCTAATTTCATTCAAAAATATGTATTTTTTAGAATTGTTTCTTAACAGATTTGAGTTAAAGATGCTAGTGGAGTAAATATTTTTGCTTTCAACACATAATAATCGTTTTTTTGTGGACCACTATCATATATACAGGGTGAGTTTTTTTATGATCAGTATGGGGATCTCGGAAACTAGCGGAGATCGAGCAATGGTTAAATTGGGAAAGATTTGCAGTTTTATTGGCCCAATTTAATGACACTTTCGGATTTTTGTAAAAAGTCATGGCTTACTAGATATTTGGAAAAAACGAAATTCTGTCAATTTACTCAAATCCCTCTAGCTCCTTTGTTTTTGATTTCATAAAAAAATTGTATCCCGAATATGATTGTCATGTCCTCGTTTGCGTGACAGCTCTCTTTTTCGAGATATGACACATACTTATCTTTTTTTTGAATGGAAACCATAATTGGCTATGACCTCAAAAAATCTGACATTTTTAGAGCATTTAAACGATATAATACTCGATATAGTTATTCATAAAAATAACGGAGTTACGGATGCTTTTCTCTCTTATTTTCACTTTTAACGTAGGTAACCATGAAAAAGATTGTTTTCACTTTGACGTTTCCTCATTTGAGAGTAATTCCATTAGGTGTGCTGAACTGACAGTCGATATTGACAAGTTTTCGTGATAAAATGGAAAATGGAATATTCTATCGAAGAAAAACTGAATATGGTGGAATGATATATCATATGCCATAAAAATTCAGTTCTTGCAGCTGAGGAATACTTTCATAGATATTTTATCATCGTCAAGCTGCGCTATGTACATTTAAGAGGCTTTACGATAGTTTACGCAGACATGGATCTTTACTAAACCACCAAAGGAACGTAATCAAATTAACGAAGCAGCACAAATAAATGTTTTGGCAATGGTAACTCAAAATCCATCTACATCAACTCGTGAGATTGCGGCTGAAGCTGGCACATCTCAACAAACTGTAGTTAAGGTACTGAAAGTGCACAAGTTCCACCCGTACAAACTTTCAGTTTCTCAAACTTTTGAATGCTGGTAACTAACATCGACGTATTTTGTTTCCATTAAAGGTGTTATGGTCAGATGAAACTAGATACTAACTGCGGTATGTTCAATAGACACAATGAGCATATCTGGGCTAAAGAAAACCCTTTCCATGTAGAACAAAGACGACCCCAGATAAAATTTGGTGTGGTATCATAGGATCTACTATTCTGGGGCCCTTTATCTATGACGAATCACTTAGACTTCTATTTATGGGGTGCGCTAAAAAACAAAGTATACAAAAGAAAGTATGAGACAGTTGGTGATCTAAGGGAGGCGGTATTACCAGCAATTGAAGAAATTGATAGGCGGTCGGTGTGGAAAGCGGTAATGTCAATCTTAAAAAGATACAATTTTTTTCCAAATAACAATGGTGGACTATTCGAACGTAAATTGTAACCATTATTATGTGCTTTAATTTCTTAAGTTTTTAGTAAGTACCCACTTATTTAATATTTTCGTTATATCTGATATACCTAACAAAAAAATCGTTCAACGTATTTTGGAATAGTTATTAATAAATCAATCTATTTAATGGCTAACTACGTTAAACGTGAAAATAAGAGAGAAACGCATCCATAACTCCGTTATTTTTATGAATAACTATATCGAGTATTATATCGTTGAAAAGCTCTAAAAACGTCCGATTTTTTGAGGTCATAGCCAATTATGGTTTCCATTCAAAAAAAAGATAAGTTTGTGTCATATCTCGAAAACGAGAGCTGTCACGCAAACGAGGACATGACAATCATATTCGGGATACAATTCCCTTCAATTTTGATATTTACACTGTTTTATAAAATCAAAAACAAAGGAGCTAGAGGGATTTGACTAAATCAACAGAATTTGGTTTTTTCAAAATATCTAGTAAGCCATGACTTTTTACAAAAATCCGAAAGTGTCATTAAATTGGGCCAGTAAAACTGCAAATCTTTCCCAATTTAACCATTGCTATATCTCCGAGATCCCCATACTGCTCATCAAAAAAAATTCACCATGTATATGTATTTATATGTTTTTACTATTTTAACTTGCTTTCATAATAAAAACATATTATTGCAAAAAAAATATCTTACGTAAGAATTGTGGGGGTGGGTGGTTGATGAAATTGTGTCTTACAGTTTCTTACATGTGGGTGGGTGGGGTACAGAAAAACGTCAAAATTCATCTGACGTAATTTATAGATATTCCCTTAGTGAGTAATATGTTAATTAATTACAATATCCTTTACAAATTTGTTATTCTTCTTCAAATTATTTTATTCTGACAGAATAAGATGTGACAGTAAGGGACCAAAATCAATAACATTTAATAATTGACACACTAAGTAGGTAGAATTTTTTCGAATAGAAATATTGAACAGCAAACTGCCAGCACTGTGGCACTATATGAAGAGATCTTTTTGTTCTTATTAGGCAATATTTACTACATACGTCATATAGATAAAATGAAAAGTATCTGGCCTTATACATGATCCTGATTTACTGCCTATTTTAAGAAGAAGAAGAAGAACAAACAAACTTCAAAAGTAATACGAGTATCAGTTTTCTAAATGTATTGTCAATATCACTAATACTAGTCATGGACCCGACGATGAATACATAACAACATACAAAATAATAATGCTAAAACATTATCATCAGAATTGTTCTAAATGCAACTCAGTAAAATCAAATGGAAAATATCGGTGAGATCAAAAGGATGTGTGAGAGCCTACACAAATTTTGATAGAGAAAAAGAAATATGAGAGGGAGTGCACAAGAAACAGAGCGAAATCATTACAAACAACCTGCCAGACCACCAATGGGACTCACATGGCGATATAAAATTCAATCCCACATATATTACTTTTTTTTTGTTTCTGCTACAGTTGCCAAACATCCGAACTATACATAATTACCGTATTGTTGTATTTTCTCTTGTTTGTTTATTTCCCTTTAGGTATTCTGTCTTGAATTGTCTCTTCACTTCCCGTTGATGTTATATTTATGCCTAGATATAAGCATTCGTTACAATTAAGATATAAGCATTTCTTGTAATTTTTCCCCTTCTAGATCTAGGTCTTTAAGTGGGCCATTGAATGTACTTTATTATGACTTCCAGTTTGGACAGGAATTTATTAATTAGGACACGAAGTGTTTTTAATGGAAATACCCCAATTTTTAAGATGGATTTTAAAAGAAAGATGAAAAATAAACACTAATAATTATTAAGAAGCTCTTATTAGGCTGACCTGAATGTATGTATGAATGTAACGGAAACTTTCTGGTAATTTTCACCAACTTAAAGAAGTCTGAGTAACTTGAAAATTTGAACACATGTCAAGGGTCGGTGACAATACAATTATTACATATCTTTGTTACAATATTGCAATAATCTCCGTGGGTTCAAATTTGATTAATTTTAAAAACTGAGATTCAGTTTACTTTCTAGAACTTTATGTACAGGCAAAATCAAATATTTATTTACAACAGCTGATTCTGAACCAAAACATCAACACAACGAGATAAGGTCAACTAACTAAATCATAAAAATGTTATTGCCTTTTATATCCTACGTTAAATTTTCGAGTCCTCTGTATGGATATTACCTTTGTTCGTCGAGCGTCCAGGCAATTAGTTTTTGCGCCAATCGAAAATTCCAGTTCTATCATCTCAGCGATTGATGTCTTAACGAAATGAATAATGTTTAACGTTGCTTTGGGCAGGGACGGAGTGGATAATTTTATAACAATATCCTGACTAGGATAATCAGAATAAAAAGAAAATATCTAGACTAGTTTGCAGGTTAAGATTGGAGCTATGAAAACAAACGTATTATAAGGGACCGTTTTAGGTTGAATTTTAAAAAATGAAACTTTAGTTAAAAAAACATTACAAATTTTAAAAAATCCGAAAGCAGTTTTGAATCAATAAACTTCGAGAAAAATTGTAAAATAAATTATAGTTTCATAAACTAAAAAACACGCTTAATATTAAACTAATATAAGGTAGGAAATAATAGGAAGTTTGTGTTACATCAATAGAAAGTCCAACAATCAATTATGACTAATTAATTTAGAATAAGATTAAAATAAATACCAAATAATTAGTTCGGTTTGCTATTAAAGCGTGTTTTTTTAGTTTTTGTAAACTGTAATTTGTATAGTTTATTCCAATAAGAGTTTTCATTTAAAAGTGAAATATGTAAATCTTATTGTCAGCTCATTCGATCGAATCATTGCTAGAAATCATTTGACTTCCTTAAATGTACTATATTAAAAGTTCTGAGGTTTGATTATAATCGATAAAAACTGATTTGTAACATATTGAAAAATGCATATTTCGCTTTCGCATTGAGTATTATTTTTATTATATACCTAATCTAATATAGCCTAATCCAAATCAAATACGATGAATATACTTTTTATGTTTTATAACTTTAATAACTAATTATACAAATACTTGTTTGCATATAACTGAAATCTGATTGATATTAACATAAAAGATATCTATACAACAAGCAGTGAACGGTACTGAAAAAGTCCAGTGCATGTTTACGCCGAAAAATTTTGTACACTGATCTTTCAGACTGCCTATTCTCATAATCGCCGTATCTAGAAATGTCGTAAATAACAAATAAGAATAACTCAATACATTTTAATCTCTCAAAAATTCAAGGCCGTAACCGGAAAAAATTTCTGGGGTGGAGGTTGATTCCTCAAGGAATTTTTTTGGATGTTGGATGATTGACTAGGACCGGAAAAGTTATTTTTCTAATCATGTACCTCCAGTATATAAGAAATGTATAGAATAAAAAATATATTTTTATGAAAAAAATTGTGAAATCGTTAAAATTGAGTCTTCAGTCCCAAATATCGGATATTCGAATATTTCATTAGTTTTTGACAATCGAACACGTGGTTTATTAATATGAGTATATGTGACTATAGACCACCTAATGAATGAATTGGATATCTTGAAATTTGTTTCGATACCGACACTGACACCGACACCACACCCAACCTTGATCTTAAACACAAATTATTATATGAAAAAATGTGATTAAAATACCCATATAATTCACTGTGTAAGAAACAGAGACAAGGTAAAATAGATTATCAGGTTCTTCTTTTATAAATATCAATAATATAGGCGGAATAAAGTAATATAACATCAAATTAATATAGAAAACCTGCACAAAATTTGCTTTTCTAAAAAACTCCAAATCTCTCTTTGCGATATATTGCATTATGGACTTGACATATGTCAGAAGTGAGACAGAATGCTATTAATTTCATACACCTTTTGTTAAATTATTTGTCGCATTTACAATTCGTCGGATATGAGCTTCAACTTGCAAGTTAATAAATCAACAAATTTTATTTGTTATAGAAATTTAAATTAAGAATGAAATTACACATTATGATTAATAACATAATAACAAAATAGTGACAACTATTTTAATTCTCCTGAAATTAATATCCATTACTAATGATAACACAAGGAAATAGAAACAGAGACAGGAGATAAGAAGAGATGGTAAGTATAGTTCGTAAGAAGCTGTCGCTTCCATAGTTTAGTCTCAAATGGCTGCCGCTCGTTTTATTCACATTTTAAATATTTGCTCCTTACTATAACATTTATGTTTTACCAAAACAATATTAAATTTAAATTTCTTGTTAGTGAGTATATATTTTTCAAACAATCCTGAAATAATATTTTTAGCATTCATGACAATATTTTACGATTGTACAAGATGAATTCCATATTACACAAACATTTCAACTATTTGGAACTAGAACAGAATAGCTTCATATTTAAAAAAAATATTTTAAAAAGATGTAGTCTCAGATATATTTTTAAAATCAAATTTATCAGATGTTTTATTTCCTCTAAAACAATCAATATAGTACAATAAAGTTTAATTTCAAAATCAGTTTCTTGTTCGTTTCCTAATAAATTCTGAATGTCCACCATCTTGTTTCACATATGTTTGTTAGCCTTTTATTACTACTTGCTGTTTGATTTCATATCGCTATTCTTTTATAAGATTCAGATTAAAACTCGATTTAATAGTTCTGAGATTTTAATAAGATCTTAACGTCCTATATAGATCTGGCGTGGTAGGAATATGGACACCGTTTGTGAAAAAATGTGGTTTTGCTCCAAATATTGTGGCAAAACAAGAACACAGATCCTGTTCGTCGTGTTAAATGTTACTTTTCTTTTATATGAAACCATTTATTTTGGGTAAATTGTTATCTTGGACAATTTGTTCTTAAACGTTCGTTTATTGCATTTCGTATTTCATTCCCAAATATCTTAAATAGGTGTTGAGATAATATATTTTCTGAAAAAAATAATTGAGTCCCCGATTCCGTCTGATGGGGCCTCTATTGGAAATATTCCTCTCCATTATGTACAGTCCAGCTCTGTAGATAACCTCCCAATGTCCCTAAGTTATAAAGTTTCTACTACCTATCTCATGACCAAAGGGTATTAAACTGTACTGTCAAATATTTATTTGTTTCTATAGCATGTCCATTATAGGTTCACAATACTATACTACATACACACTGACTATACACATTTCGCCCAAATTAATATATTGCTTCAGCATTTTTGTAAAATTGCCTTTTTTAAATTAACCGTGACTTTAAAATTTTTGAAAATTAAACAAATCAAAACAACTGCACACAAGAAAATGAAATTCAAATATACTAAAATAGAAAATATAGCTTTGATTTTGTAAAACATCTCATCAATTAATTAATAATATGAATGTAGTAAATATATCAACGATACAAATCTAATTGTAAAACATCCTTGCTAGAATTTTGTTTGATAAACTATAAATAAATAATAAATTGCTCATTATGGTCAAAAAAGTATTATTTTAAACCTATATTAAGATTTATTACATAACTAAATTGTTTAAAATTACACAAACAGCTCGATACTTGATGTGCTTAGTGTTGAATTAGGAGACAATGTTCCACGGGCCCTATTAAATTATACCTTTACCCAACAGCATGTTTACCTTTTTAAACGGGTGCAATTCCGCATGATTATTTATTTATGGGACAATTTCAATGAAGACAATCAATACCAATGATTGTTTCCAAAACTTGGCAGCAGGCAAACCTATTGAAAAAAACACAAACAAACCCTAGTAGGAAGAAGGATAAAACAGTTTCTCATTAAATATCGGAAATTGGCCTATATGAAGATTCATTATAAGTAAAAACAAAATTACATATTTAAAAAAGAACCGACTTCAATGGGCTTAAATAAAAACCGTTTTAGAACCCTGTGCAATCAACCACTATTTCTGACAATATTCTTTCTTAGCTAATTTGAGGTACAATTCTATTGATTATTTTGGCGTATTATGATCTCTATCTTTCCCCCCCTCTCTCTAATTAGTATTTTTATACATATTTTTTAACTTTTTATTTTTTTCGTTATTATTTCAATCACTTTTTATTAGTGTAACTCTAATTCACCCTATATTGCAACCACCTTGTATTTTTTTTTGTGTATTGGTTACCCAATATAAATTATTTGTCTATCATTTTCGGACCCCTCCGGTAACAACTATAATTCAACTCCACACGATGTTGCAACCGCCCTGTTTAAGTATTAATCCTCTCCACTCTATTTACTGTCCTATTTTTCTATTGTTTAAATCACCCTGTAGACCTATAATTTTACTTCCCTATATGTCAAGTATAAGCAACTATTCTACTACATCATTCACCTGATGACGATAGCAAATACACAGCTATTGAAACGTTGTGAGATCAACCACTTCGACGATTGAAGTCCAGGAAACTTCGAGGTATAAACACTACTTATGTTCCACTCTATATAGCATTTTTTAACCATCCTGTCTAACTATAATTCCATCTCCACCTTATATGTTAACCATCCTTTATATGCAAACTCTTATGACATATTTTGAACCCTGAACGCTGTACTCAAATATCCTTACTGGATATGCTTACTTAACAAAATTTTTAATATTTTGTGATCCACTCTGTATAACTATAGTTTTTACTCCACTCTTATTTTCAATCTCCTTATGTGCCGCGAATGCAACATTTATGAACCACCCTGTATTACTTTAATTCTATTCCATCTTATATTTCAACCATCCTATGCAACTGCTTATGTACCACCCAATATCAACATTATTTATAGATTTTTTGAACCGACCTGTATAACTGTATATTTACTTCGCCCTATATTTCAACTATGCACATTGCTTTCTGCTTGAGTTTCGATGCACACACACCCACCTACCACCGTATAGAAAGGATCGCTCAAATAACAATTTTTCTTTTTGATACTCTAATGAAGTATTTTGTACCATTTAACTCATCTGTAAGCTCCTTAAAATGAAAACCGTTACAACACCCAGTACGATATTTCATCTTGACATTTAAGCTAGATATTTAAATGATGTTTATCGGTTTTTTGCACATATTTTTCCGATTTTCAGAAAAATGTATGTTTTGTTATCGACATATATACGGATTCAAGCTGGAACATAACTTTGTAGAATTCAATTTAAAATATTCAAATTATTGAGTCGTTTTAGAGAAAACATTGTAGAATCATTGTAATGTAGTCCTTTAATCACTGCTTTTTTCTGATTTTTTGGGAAAACCGTAAATCTCACGTTATAGAAAATTATGTGTACCACCTTTCTGTATTATTCCTTAATACAATACCGTAAATCATCAAAATTGCCCATCCATAAAAAACGTGGCGACGATTGTAACCGCCTCGTTATTTGAAGGTCGGTTAAAAAACGTAAATAGCTTTCAAAACGTATGATGAAAGAAATCGCAGAATTAAATAACAACGACATAAAAATAGTTTTTTAATTTATCCTTATGAAACTGTAGATGAACCTAGAACTTTAAATATTTTTACCAAATCAGAACAATTAACGATTTGTGTAATTTGTAAATTATATTTTTAAACAAAAAATCAAGAATAATTCACACACCAATTTATCTTTTGTTTCTATGGTTTTTATATATGTGTATAACTGTTATCTCTGAAAATTACAAATATCTAGCTCGCTTATACATTAGCAAGCAAAACATATCTGTCGAAAAATATTAAATAAAATTTGGGAAACATTTGTAAGTATATTTTTATATAAATTCCTTGTTATCGATAATGTTTCATATAGTTCCTATTGCAAACTTATACTATAAGGAATTCAGTTTTAAGAATATCTAATTATTCACTTAAAACAATATAAGTTATACACAAAAATTGTGAATGCAAATTGGATACTTGATATTTGTAATATCATAGCGCAAACCTCTATATAACAACATAGAAACCACAGATCAGACAGAAATAAATAGAAACCATTTAACAATTTATCAATAATATACATTAAGATCAAGGAATAAAATATAATTATCTATCGAAGTATAAAGTAAACACAACCATAACTTTTTGTTAGTGAATTTCTTATATTCATTCATTCGTATTTGGTATTTTTAACCGTCTCCGAGTTAAATATAATTTCTGAGAACAGTGCTATCCTTCTCAATACCATTTTTAACTGTAACATCAATTCCGCGTATGAGTTCGAATTCTGTGCGACTACAAGGTTGCCAAACCTTCCAATATGTACAACAACTAATTAATTAAGCTATTAAAAACAAGTAGATATGCAATTTAAATGTTAAAATGTATATTATAGATATTATATTCTGAAAAAGTTGTCGTAGGAACTATCTAAAGGTGTTTTTTGCTTTAAGTATCTTCCTAAAGATTTAATGATTTTTGTGTAATGTTTCAAGTTCCAGTTATTTATTAACAAATACCTATAAGTTGAAGCTTAATTACTACACTTTTTAGGAAGACTTTTTCACATATTTACTAGAAAATGTTTTTTTTTTCATATATTTTGTTATTAATTTTTGATAATAACTATTATCTTGCATTTCTGGAATTTAATACATTTTTCTGTGAAAGCTTCGTAATGTTCGACTTTCATAGCAATTATAAAATATAATATATTCTAGTAACCTATAATCATCAAAAATATTTTTTAAATGTTAGAAACCAATGTTTTGAGGGAATATGAGACAAATATCCTGTAATATAAAAAATAAAATTTCCAGTGGTGAAATAATTGTTTCACTAGTCTGTCTAAACATGTTTTTTAAAACATTATAGATTAATGAAATTATATTATCTAAGATAGTTCCGCGACTGCACCGGAACTAAACATTGTACATATAAAGTTCCAAGGCAGTCGCGGAACTATACAGATGTCGCGGCACTATGCGATCGAGCATCGATTTTGAATCGGAACTATGCGCTTGACATAGATATATATATATATATATAGAGTGTTTATATCGGGATATAAATTTTCGCCATAATATGAGACCATTGTGCAAAATAATCCAAGTGTGCTCGATAAACAATCATATCGGTCCACATCTAAACAGAAAACTTTCTAGACACGATTACTAACTACGTGGAAACAATACATGACCTAAGAACTTTTGGACGAACAACAAAAAGGGAGCAAATCTTTCATAAACTACTACGACGACAAACTTCGCTCTTTGTGCAGTTTTCTCTGCTCAATGAATTGAGTTTTGTAAAAATGTAGAAAGTTTGTGAACAAATACTTTTTACCAAAAGAGTATTTTGATAAATGGTCAGTTGTGATTTATTGTAGTGCTCACTGAAAAGTAATATCAAAATGCATATTGCCATATTGCCGTGTCTTATAAACTTTTCCTCTTGTAATAGAAATAATTACCGATATCGTAAAATAGAAATGATAAAAATAATGTTTAAATTGTCAGGATGTTATATTTCTTAAACTTCAAAAACTTCAATAAGTATAATGACGCATTTACCAGTGTGCAAGTTACTTTGGTTGTATTTTATGCAAGATATATTATGGCGAACTCTGAAGCTTAACTACACGTGTTTTGACAACCAGCAAATGTTTCACTGTACCAACATAACAACAAACTTAACGTATTTCACACACATATCTTTTTGCATAGTTTTTGCAGAACTGTTTAAACTCTTTCATAGTTGTGTTGAATTCAAATTTGTAAAATTATTGAAAATTCCATTGGAGTATACCTTAGGAGAAACAACTAATTTAATTATCTAGAGGCCATTTTCCAATTTTTCAGTAATTACGTACTTTCTTAACAACTTAAATATTTTTTGTTATTAGGATTTTCTTCATGCACAAAGCGGGAAAATGATGCGAAAATGACTTTGTTGAAACTGCATTTTAGCATCTTCTTCCTAATGTAATTATTGTCAAAAAAATTTGAACAAATTCAGTAGATTTTGATAATCTATACTATTATAAAATTGTAAGTTTGTCTGTTTGTTTGTTTATTTGTTTGTTCGGGCATCACGTAAGAACTACCGAACTGATTTTGCTGAATCTTTTTTTGTTCCAAAGCCTATAGTTTGACTTAAAATCTGGTAGACATTCTATCTCCCTAAATTGACAGAAAACTGTAGATATAGCGAAAACACTTTTACAAACTTCTACCATGTTGGGTAATACAATTACTCAATTGGTTCCAGCTTAGCTTTAATTCAAAATTCAGAATGTGCCGATGCACCATGTTTCGATTTAACACAAATCAACAGATATAACGAGCGTAATTTTACAGGGCGTTCTGTATTATAGGAAACTTAGAGCGGAGTAAAATTAAATGCATTTAAAAAAATTAAAAAAAGTTATATTTGGTGTCCTATAAGCAGCTGGTGGAGCAATGTGGTGGAAATAAGAAGGAATGGAATTAGTTATACGGGGTGGTCCAAAAATGTTATATTGAATGGGCCATAAACAGTTTCCATATACCAATAGTTGAAAAAAGGGGTTATACAGTGAATAAAAAAAACTTAAAAAAATGTGTTAGGTAAGCAGTTAGGATCTTTGAATTATGTTCATAAGAAACTATTGTTATGAAATAGGATGAAGAAATATTAGAGGCTAAACAACAGAGAGTTTGAAATATAATATGGAGAGGAATTATAGTTTATGTTGTGGTTAAAAATTTGTTTTATATCCACAAGTAGTTGCATATATAAGATTGTTGAAATATGTAGCGGATTATAATTACAGCTATACAGGTGGGTTTAAAAAATACTATAAAGAAATGTTATGATTTACAAGCTGTTCCATTTACCAGATTGTTGAGATATAGTGTGGAGAAGAATTTTAAGGATTCAGGATGGTACAAAATTGTTATATTGCAGTATCAAATATGGGACGCAGTAAAGTTATAGTTTCACAATGTGATTCAAACAAGGTTAGAAAAAGTTGCAAATGAAGGGTACTTTAAATGACGTGTGGAGAGAAATTATAGTTTATAATGTGGTTAAACAAATATGAGGAAAAATTGTGAAAGTGTGACTCATAGTCAGTTGCGTATTATACGACAGTTGAAATATAGGGTGGAGAAGTGTTATATTTAAGTATTTAAAAAATGTTACATTGGTTAACCAATAAGCAGCAGCGTATACAGGGTAGTTTTAAGACATACTAGGTGATTGAAAAAAATGTTGAACAAAATTGTTATATAGGGTGCCCCATAAGCAGTAGCAGTTTTAGTAAAATATATTGGGCATTGATGGATTTTTAGTTATACAGGGAGGTACAAAAAATGTTATAATGGTTGCATATGCAAGGTGGTTGAAATAGAGGGTGGAGTAGAATTATAGTTAAACAGGTTGGATACATTTTTTTGTAGGATAGAACATGAACTGTTGCATATATGCAATATCTGAAACGTGAATCGAATTAAAATTATAATTATATAGTGTAATTAAAACAATGTTGGAAATAGTTGCATATACGGATGGTTGAAATATAAGGTGGAGACAAATTATACTTTCCAAAAAAATCGTTATATAGTAGTCCATAAGCAGTTGCGTAGATATGATGGTGAGTAGAGCAAGGTTATAGTTAAGTATTTTCAAAAATGTTATATTTGGTGGCCCCTAACCAGATGAACATACAGCGAGGTTGCAGTATTTAGTAAAGTAAAATTATGGTTATACAGGATGGTTCAAAAATAAGTTATAATATTTTACTGATTAGCAGCAGTAGATACAGGATGGTTTTAAGGTAGATTAAAATTGTTATATAGGGTGACCAAAAAACAGTTGCAATTTGGGTAGTGTTTAACTAAATGGTTTGATGTTAGGGTGCCAAACTGTGTTTTTAAAATGTGACACACAAGAGTGGATGTAAAGGTTAATATATATATATATATATATTTGTTTTTAAGTTTTTCGCAAGCACTAATTTTTAGGTGGTTTCCGGGAATTCATCCGCGTAGTTGATAACTGATCCCTGCCGGGATCGATGGTAAAATGAACGTTCGGCAGAGTCACATCTGCCCTCTTCTGGTCGGTTCGCATAATTCTCGTAGCCTTCTGCTTTCGCTTCTACTTACTCGAATACTAACATTTTCAGGAGCGCTCGCGCTGTTATATAGTCGCGGCTCGGCGCCTATCGCTTGGCCCCGTGAACGGCTGCGTGTGATTGGCCCTTGGCGCTCAGTGGCCACGCCTCCCGCTTGCTGATTGGTTATATCCGGTTGAGTTGTTATAGGACGGTCAAGTTAGACGTGTGTGAACACCAGAACGCTATAAGAAAGCAGGAAAAACAACATCCATTGCGAAACACGCCCACCACGACGAAACACCGAATAGACTTTGAGAACACCAGAGTACTGGGATATAGAACACCCGAAATCAAACCTCGTAAGAGAGGCAATTGACATAGCGAAAAAGCCTCACAGTATAAACGCACGCAATGAAATCCAGAACTTATCAAATTTTTGGAAAATTCAATTAAATACCGTACCGGCCCGGACCAAATCCAATCAGCAAGCGGGAGGCGTGGCCACTGAGCACCAATGGCAATCACACGCATCCGTTAACGTTGCCAACCGATAGGCGCCGAGCCGCGACTATACAACAGCGCTAGCGCTCCTGAAAATGTTAGTATTCGAGTAACTAGAAGCGAAAGCAGAGAATTATGCGAACCGACCTGAAGAGGGCAGATGTGACGCTACCGAACCGTCGTCATTTTACCATCGATCCTGGCAGGGATCAGATATCAACTACGCGGATGAATTCTCGGAAACCACCTAACACACACACATATATATAGTAATATCCAAACATAATCATTGCAATTTTCTAGAAAGTGACGAAACAATGTCAGACATTCAACAATAACAGTTTTGATAATTAAAAAGTAATAATATTTCATGTTAGTCTTCATATTAATGAAACTGACAATATTATTTTCATTAATTAATTTTATTGTCTTGAGCTACCAATCTCATATTAGTAATCACTTGAATCCTAAGGTTTTTTCCTAAAACTTTTTCTCCAATTATTGTTCCGAAACAAAGAAAATATTTGACATCTTAATTTTTTGGAGACAGAATTAATATCTAAAACTAGATTTGGACTTTTATTAATCTAGTTGACATGAAAGATTACGGCATAACTTGATCGGAATAAGCCTATCATAAGTTTCATTGGATCCCACCATTCCGTATCTAGAAACTCTGTTGACCTTTGGTCTATAGCAGATCTCTAAATACGCAAAAATATTTCCTTATTCCATTTGGAGAGCCGTTATCAGTTGCGCTAATCTCAAAAATCTGAAATTTCGAAAATTTGTTTAAGTCTGTGGCAAATCCCTAAAGAGTTCTACGTTGGATAGAGGGGATAAGGTATTCAAATTCGATATAAATACCAAAATTTTGGGGTATCAAGGAAACTAAGGGTGTACCAACATTTTATCCGATCATACACCTGGTCACATCGGTACAAAAACAAAAATGATGTTAGGCTTAAGATAGTAGCCAATGGAACTCGTTCCTCCAATTTTCCTTGGCCTTCTATCGTTTTGAAATAGTTGATCTCACAACGTTTGAATAACTTTGTATATGCTATGGTCATCAGGTCATGCGTCGCCGGTTACGGTGATTGGGTCTTATTCGGCCTAGTCGTACCTGCCGATTGGTTGTCTTTGATGCGTAACGGCAGTCGCATCACAGGGATGAAAGGGTCTCCAAATGTTTTAAATTTGGACGCTGGGCTCACTAATTATATTCTCGTTCGAGATTATATATGCTACCTCTCTAAATTTTATTTTATATGAATGCTCTTCCTTGTGAATTACCCTGGCCTGGGCTCAGTTGAGGTTATGGTGTTCGTTCCATACGTGATTAGCTAGCCCAGTCTTCTTTAGCTCCCCCCTTTTGAGTAGATATGAGGTGTTCTTACCCTGGTGTCCAGCAGTTGCTTTGTCTCTCCAATATAAAGATTACCGCATTCACAAGGTATACTGTATATACATTTATTTGGTATTACTGGAGCGTCCCGCGTCGTTGTTGTAATCATGCTCCTTTTGAAAATCATTCTGATAACATATCTGTGTGCAATTCGTCTAAGTTTCTCCGACAAGCCTTTACCATAGAGTAATAATAGAATACGTCATGTACGACGACGCTGATTGGACCGGATAAGACCCAATAACCATAACCGGCGACGCATGACCCGTTAAAGGTATAAATACCAGGGATAAACTGAGTTTCCTATCATCAGGACTCTTATATTTTAGAATAATAAAAATTATTTCTAGTGATGCGTGTATTGTATTTACAAATATTTCTTAACACAATACTGTAGCAGTATTCACGAAAAAATATATTTCCGGAATTCTCATCAAAATGTTATGTCGACAAAAATTTAGCCGTCACAAAAAAAAATACAGGAGATTTGATAAAAGTTGTAGTATTATTTATATGCTAGATAAAAGCTGAAGAACAATGTTCATCACTTACCTATAACTGTCAGATTGACTTTGCTATTTTTCGAAGGCCCAATGCGAAAATCAACTCGGCATCTGTAAACAGCCTGATCCGACTCTCTTATATGATCTACACCTAACTCCGCTGGTTGCTTTTCGGGCATAAAATACGCCCTATTGGAAAACACATTGTCATCCGACCATCGTTCGGCAAGACTAAAGTCTCTATCGCGACCGTCCACACTGAAAAAAAAAGTGTCTTTTAAATAAAGGATTATGTTGTATCAAAACAAGAATAAAAAAGTTTAGTATATATGAATATAAACTAAAAAATTTAGAATGTATACTTTTACTACCAGGCTTCAGAAAAAGGGAACGTTATTAATTCGTTGGTTTAATTAATTTGACACAATTAAGGTATTTTGTAAAGGGTGAAAAGCAGGTTCTTCGACTACAATTTAATATTTCCCATATATATCTAATTTTCAGCCTACTTTCCGATTCTCTGTATAATTTATAAAACTGTATAACCATATAACATCTGGATAGCGTACGGTTTTAGATTTTTTTAAATATATTTTTTCCGAATTTCCTGATTTTTTCATAACAACTTTTGTAGCTTATTTATTCTTTACTGTAACTTCACAAAATAAATATAAATCTAATCTACGATATATATTTTTTCATTTCTGCAATTGATATTTGACACAAAAATAATTATATAAAAAATAATATAAATCCACAAATTTCGCGAATTTCCGTAAAAAATATTAACACTTTATGACATTACAAAAAATAATAATAATAAAAAGCATATCGAGAACTTTGAATGCTTATAAAAACTTGTATATTTCAGCTCCTGTCAACGATATAACACACGTATTAGAAAGTAAGTAGTATCAATGAAATTTGAGATGTAACTTACAAGGTTAGAACTGTAAAAAATGAACCATATCAGTTTCCATAATTTGTTATACATTTTGTGCATGCTCTGGCGTCCACAGCTACGGATGAAAGCTCAACATCGTTTTCTGACTCCTACAGTCGTAGTATCTAGTCGCATCTCACCCAGCATTGTTAGAAACGCAACATATAATCTTTACCTTCACTGCTGTTTGGTATGTGAGATCTTACGAGATAGAAGTCTATCTCGTAAGAATTGCTTAGCCCGTCCCCATACAAAAAAATTAAGGGAGTTAGCGTTGGGGAACTTGGAGGCCCGAAAATAGGGCCACTTCCCTTAATTTAAGGTTTTGGAATGAATTGTCCACGAACTCTCTGACAGTTCTCTTATAATGTACTGACAGCCATCGTTTTGAAAAATTATTGGCCTGTCTTCCAATGAGACTTCATCTAATAAGATCGGCAAATCAATCAATAAAAATTCAAATCGTTTATGATATAAAAATAGAAACCAAGGAGCAGTTAAGAGAAAAAATAAATGTTACATTTGAAACAACGCGAGATAAGAAGCGACTAGAGACTACGACTGTAGCAGTTAGAAAAAGATGTCGCCCTTGTATCTGTAGCCATGAAAACCAGTTTAAGTAAAATTATAACAAATTATTGCAATTTGTTGTATGTTTTATTTTCTGTAGTTCTAACGTTGTTACAATCTCAAATTTATTTATTATACTAATTACTTTCCCATAAATGCGGTATATCGTTGGCAAGTATAGAAGTTCTTGTAAGCATTCGAAGTTCTGGATGTGCATCTTACTTGTTTTTTGTAATGTGATAAAGTGGTTAACATATTGACATTTTTATGGACCCTCGCCATTGTGGACTCTTCAGAACACTCTGTCTTTTTTGAGTTTAAAAGAGACAGCCTTTATATTTACATATGTATATTCTCAATTGCTTGGAAAAAAAACTCTGCCTTAAGCGCAATCGCAGTAAGAAGAAAAGAGACTCGCTGTTTGCCTCTCGTCCAGTACGGACCTTACTAGAAATTCTCAAGGATAAACGTTTCCCTATGTGCTCGCTAGTGGAACCCCAAAGTGCGCGTGCAGCTATTACTCATTTATTGAAAACCCCCTCGTGAGTGCGCATTGCCCAACAATATAAACTTTAGTTGTGCCTAAAAACCCAGGGTTAAGGCCGGCTACCCGCGCCGAATGCAGACAAATACATGGATGGCAGATTTCCCAAAGCTTTTACTAGATCTAACTCGTAAACAAGGTAAGAGTTTTCTTATGAAGGGCAATTGAGTTTTTTTATCAAAATAGTACCACACAAAACTACAGTCCTCTTAATTAAATTCACAACATTTTTTGGCCCAATCGAGCCAGACTGATTTATTTTGATTTATCCCTATCAATTTGGTACATTTTTTAAATTCTCAAAAAATAAAATTGCATTCATAATTAGCCATTTTATTGTTTCCTGCGTATTATTTCCACACACCTTAGGGTCAGATAATACGCATGTCTACAAATATCAACTCACAAAGAAGTTTAATTTAGAATGACATTTCTTTCTAAAATTGTATCCTTTAACTTCCTTATTTTGCGTTTTCGTTAATATTCATATATTAACTTCTCATTAACTTAAGTATTTATTAAATACATTTCTCGCAATTATAAAATAATAATTGTAATCTCTTAACATTGCACTAGTTTAATTGATAAATCGATCGCCGTTTTGTTTATTTCAATAATAAAAACTCGTTCAGTTTGACAATGTTTACCGGATATTTTTTGTCATTTAAGGAATTTGCCACTCATTCGCATCTGATTTATGATACAGATATACAGTCTGTCTCTATAAACTTGTAGTTTATTAATTTGTAAACATTCATTTATAGTAATTTATATTTTTCTCTTTAAATCATGTAGTAATTGTAATGTTAGTGTACAGTGGAGTTCATAAATGCTGCTCTCCATTAATTAACTCGTATTAATTTCAATATTTGTTGTTTCTTAATTTTATTCGCTTAGTTCATCAGTTTAAGTTATTAAAATGGCGGATAGAAAATTAAATCTTGCCATTTCTCAAAGCAAAGCTGAAATTGTAATGGTAGAAGAATTGTTGAACATTGCGAAGCAATCTGTTACTGATAGAACTATGCATAATAACTTCAAATGTAGATACAACCGCTTAGAAGCAACTCGCGAAGCCTTTGATAAGCAAATATAATATCATTCAAACTCTTATGTCTGCCCAAGATAATGCCGATTTGGATGCTCAGATCGTGATAGCTCGTGCTTTCTACACAAGTTTTTATGACATACAAGCTATTCACATGCAGCTTTTTGATATCTCTAGAGACTCACTTGAGTCCCATAACACTAGTATCCCTCGGACTAATGTAAAACTCCCAAAAATAGAAATGCCGCACTTCTCTGGTGAATTCCGTGAATGGCAAACATTTATGGATTTGTTTGACTCTTTGATTCATAATAATGACTCGCTCTCAAATGTCGACATATTTAATTACTTAATAGGCTTGGTTCACGGCGCTCCACTTAAACTCTTAAAATCCCTCTCCCTTGACAGGTGATAATTACTTAGTTGCTTATAACGCATTGCGCAAGCGCTATGCCAATAAGCGTTTAGTTGCTAACTCTTATTGGCAGGCTATTGTTCGATCTAAAAAACTCTCCATTTCTCAAGGACTCCGAGAGCTAGTTGATGTTTTTAGTGAAAACCTTTCTGTGTTGGAAAATATGGGCTTTCCTGTGAAGCATTGGGTCTTCATTCTCTTCACAATGCTGTTCGAACGACTCGACTCCGATACCGCTCTGAGATTTGAGCGGAACTTGAAGATTTATACTTTGATATTTTGCTGAATTACTTGGAGAGGCAATGCGCCGCTCTGGATTCTCTTAATATTATCCACACTCCCCCCGGTGCTGTTAGTAAAGCTAAATTTTATTCTCCCCGTTTTAAAATATCAAGAGATAATTCTGCCAGTACATATGTCATAAATTCTCAATCTCAATTTTCTAGTAACATCATCTGTATATTTTGTAAAACCGCTCACCGCATTTATAATAGCCCTGAGTTTCTCTCAAAATCTTCTCATGATAGATTTGCTATCACTCGTACCCATGGATGGTGCACAAATTGCTTAGGATATAAGCATTCATCTTCTCGATGCTCCTCTACAAATTGCTGCAGAAAATGCTCTCGCAAGCATCATACTCTTTTGCATTTTACTGATGCCTTGCACAACTCACACTCGGCTTCGGGCTTACCAAATACTCAGCTAGCTTCTAGTATTAGACCGGAAGAATCCTCATCTCACACTCTCAAGATTGCCTCGGCAGATCCTTGTATTAATTCTCAACCCCGCACTTCGAATATTTCTCTTCTTACAGGAGTCCAGGGTACCGTTCTCTTATCCACTGCTCTAGTGGAGATAAAGGATGCTCATGGCCATTTTCAACCGGTTAGGGTTCTTCTAGATAGTGGAAGCCAAAGTAATCTTATAACCAGGAAGTGTTGTAAGAGACTCGGATTATTCAAGCGCACTAAACCTCTTAGTATTGGAGGTGTGGGCAGAATAAATACTCAATCCTCACATATTGTTTCTTGTATGCTTCTGCTTTGACGAGCTTTGACTCCAGTTTTCGATTTTTATGCTGTGGTCTTACCTCAAATTTCCTCTGATATGCCCTTATCGGATATCCCATTGGACTATTTCAAAGATTTCAATCATTTAAAAGTCGCTGATCCTCAGTTTAAGGTTTCTCGTCCAGTAGATATGCTCTTAGATGCTGATCTGTTTGTTGCATTGTGGAAGGGTAATACCTTGCAACCCCGATTCGGTGGCCCTGTAGCCTTGTAAACTACTCTGGGATGGATTCTCATGGGAAAGGTAAACTTTCCTTCCGTCTCAGTGAGCACTCTTATAGCTAGTATTTCACTAGAAGACTCTGTAAAGCGCTTTTGGGACTTAGATCAGGTTCCAAAATTGCCAGCAATTTCTTTGGAGGAAAAACAGGCAGAGGACCTCTTTTCTCGTACTATTTCTCGTATATCCACAAGGAGGTTCACTGTCGAATTCCCTTTAAACATTCACACTTTCACTTCCAAGGATCTCGTGATGTAACTCTCAAAAGATTCTTGTCCCTGGAACGGAGGATGTTAAAAAGACTCTGTTCTGTATGAACGCTACAAGGACTTCATGCAAGATTATTTGAACTCTGGCCACATGGAATTAATACCCAGCCTCGAAATATCTCAACCCAGTTATTACATTCCGCATCATGCTATAGCCCATTCTAGCTCCAAATTTAGAGTTGTCTTCGATGCGTCTGCTGTTGATATTCAAGGAGTGTCTCTTAATGATATCCTACTCTCCGGTCCCAAGTTACAGCAGAAATTAATCTCGATTCTTTTGCGCTTGAGAATAATGTTGTGTCTGGGCAAGTTTAATGAGAGTTGACAAAGCTTTATCCAAATCAGCAGCTGAAAATGAGTCGTTCTGGGCAGACTGAGGATGACGGGAGATGTAAATAAATCTCATAGAGTAAGATATTATTCGGAGAATTTTCTGTGGAGATGAAAACTTATTAAGAAGATTTTCTAGAACTGAGAGAGTGCATACAAGTTTACGTTGCTCTACGGCATTTTCAGGTATAGCATCGAGACATGGGAGAACCTCAGGAGACCACTGGGATTCCGGAAGCGAGAGCCATGACAGTCCCGGCCACCATAAAGAACTCTCGGCACGAGTTTGAGATAATAGTCCTCGGGAAGCAGGATCGGCAGGATTTTCTTCAGATCACACATAGCGCCATTGAGATGGAGCCACTCTTTCTTGAATTTGAGTTACCCGGTTGGAAACAAATGTTACCCATCGGTGAGGAGAACTTCTTATCCAAGCCAAGGCAACAGTAGAATCCGAGTAGGCCGTGATCGACGAAAATTCAAGCTTTCTGCCTAGAGAATCTTTTACGACGACTAATAACTCTGAGAGAAGTAGAGCAGCACACAATTCTAGTCTAGGTACAGAAATTGTCTTGAGTGGAACAACGCGGGGATTTACTACATATGAAATGACAGCAATATTTGTTGGAAGATGACTCAAGACGAAGATAAACAACTGCAGCGTATCCCCTTTCCGATGCATCAGCAAATCCATGTAACTGTGCCGAACAAAAAGGAAATGTGAGAACTAGTCGAGGAATGTGAACTTGAGAGAGAACGTCTATCTGAGAACATATAGTAGTCCACATATGAATGATAGAAGCATCAGAAGTAGCATCCCCAATCGATACCACTAATCCATAATTGCTAAATAATTAATTTCATTGAGGGAGTAAGGGGTGTTAGAAATCCTAATGGGTCAAAGATTGGAGCAAATTTTGAAAGTATTGAGCGTTTGGTGCATAAGTTATTAAATGCATGAACCTTAAAAACAAAAATGGTCTTGAGAATTATTCCATTGGAGTCCGAGAGATTTTTCTGTTTGGTTAAAATCGAGATTGAAATCCAGAGAAATAGCCTCAGAATGAATCTGCGAAGCTTGCAAATGAGAAAATAGAGCAGGTTTATTACTAGTCCATTTACGCAGCTCAAACTGACCTTTTTGGAGTAGAGATATCAATTCTTTCTGGAGTTGAAGAGCATGAGAGATATAATCTGTACCAGTACAGATGTCATCTACATAAACAACATTTGATATGATCTCAGATGCTTCGGGGTAATCATCCTTATACATATGAGCAAGATGGAATAGAGTACGTTTTGCTAAATACGGAGAAGAACTAACTCCATTAGTAACAGTCACCAATCGATAATGGGTGTATCCTGAGAGAAACGCCTCAAAATACGTTGGTAATCTCGATGATGTTCAGCGATGAGAATCTGACGGAACATCTGCCTTACGTCGGCTGTGAAGCATAGAGCTGCATAGAGTCTGAAGTGCAAACGAATCGAGATTAAGTTCTGCTGTAACTTGGGTCCGGAGTGTCTCTTAAAGACATCCTACTCTCCGGTCCCAAGTTACAGCAGAACTTAATCTCGATTCTTTTGCGCTCTCTATGCAGTATGCTTCACAGCCGACGTAAGGCAGATGTTCCGTCAGATTCTCATCGCTGAACATCATCGAGATTACCAACGTATTTTGTGGCGTTTCTCTCAGGATACCCCTATCCAGGATTATCGATTGGTGACTGTTACTTATATATTTAGTTCTTCTCCGTATTTAGCAATACGTACTCTATTCCATCTTGCTCATATGTATAAGGATGATTACCTCGAAGCATCTGAGATCATATCAAATGATGTTTATGTAGATGACATCTGTACTGATGCAGATTCTATCTCTCATGCTCATCAACTCCAGAAAGAATTGATATCTCTACTCCAAAAAGGTCAGTTTGAGCTGCATAAATGGGCTAGTAATAAACCTGCTCTATTTTCTCATTTGCCCGCTTCGCAGATTCGTTCTGAGGCTCTTTCTCTGGATTTCGATCTCGATTTTAACCAAAGAGTAAAAATCTCTCGGACTCCAATAGAATCCTTCTCAAGACCATTTTTGTTTTAAGGTTCATGCATTTAATAACTTATGCACCAAACGCTCAATACTTTCAGAATTTGCACGAATCTTTGACCGATTAGGATTTCTAACACCCCTTAGTCCCTCAGTGAAATTAATTATTCAGCAATTAGGGGCTAGTGGTATCGATTGGGATAGTACTCCTGATGCTTCTATCATTCATAGGTGGACTTCTATATGTTCTCAGATAGACGTTCTCTCTCAAGTTCACATTCCTCGACTAGTTCTCACATTTCCTTTTTGTTCGGCACAGTTACATGGATTTGCTGATGCATCGGAAGGGGATACGCTGCAGTTGTTTATCTTCGTCTTGAGTCGTCTTCCAATAAATATTGCTGTAATTTCATATGTAGTAAATCCCCGCGTTGCTGCTCTCAAGACAATTTCTGTACATCGACTAGAATTGTGTGCTGCTCTACTTCTCTCAGAGTTATTAGTCGTCGTAAAAGATTCTCTAGGCAGAAAGCTTGAATTTTCGTCGATCACGGCCTACTCGGATTCTACTGTTGCCTTGGCTTGGATAAGAAGTTCTCCTCACCGATGGGTAACATTTGTTTCCAACCGGGTAACTCAAATTCAAAAAAGACTGGCTCCATCTCAATGGCGCTATGTGCGACCTGAAGAAAATCCTGCCGATCCTGTTTCGCGAGGACCATTACCTCAAACTTTTGCCGAGAGTTCCTTATGGTGGCCGGGACCGTCATGGCTCTCGCTTCCGGAATCTCAGTGGTCTCCTGAGGTTCTCCCATGTCTCGATTCTATAGCTGAAACTACCGTAGAGCAACTTATGCACTCTCTCAGTTCAGTACAATTTTTTAGAAAATCTTCTTAATAAGTTTTCATCGCCACAGAAAATTCTCCGAATAATCTCTTACTTTATGAGATTTAGTCACAACTCACGTCATCCTCAATCTGCCCAGAACGACTCATTTTCAGCTGCTGATTTCAATAAAGCTTTGTCAACTCTCATTAAACTTGCTCAGACGCAACATTGTTCTCAAGATATTGCGGCTCTTAAGAAAAACTCTCGCCCTTTATGTGCCGCCAGCTCTAGTCCCAATGATTTACTACCACTCTCATTTTCTCACTTTGTCTCCTCCTAAACACAGTTCCTGATCTCGACACATCAGGACTGAAGTTATTTCATCTCTCTCGTTGGCAGCTAGTTCAACGTATGCATCAGCACTTTTGGGACAGATGCCATAAGGAATACCTACACACTCTTCAACAAAGGAGTAAGTGGAGTGACTCAAGCACGCCTATTAATATTGGTACTCTTGTCCCTATGAAGGAAGATAATTCACCACCTTTGCAGTGGGCGCTAGGGCGTGTAATTGATGAATTGATGAAGGGCGAATTTAAGCGTCCTGTCTCTAAGCTGTGTCCTCTACCATCTGACTCATAACCAACTCCCTAACTTTCCCTCTCTTTCCTCAGTTACTTAAATCTCTCTCTATCTCTGTATATTTAACTCCCATTTTGCCAATATGACTATTTTCTCTTTTATATACATATATATATATATATATATATATATATATATATATATATATATATATATAGATTAAACTCATCTCCAAAGTACAACTAGGCTCGCACCCTCATAACTGTTTTATTTTGCATAGAATTTCTTTTTATTTTTATCTCTCACTCGTGTTTTGAAAATGTACCAATCACAGTAAAAAGAAAAAAGGACTCGCTGTTTGCCTCTCGTCCAGTACGGACCTCACTAGAAACTCTCAAGGAAAAAAGTTTCCTTATGTGCTCGCTAGTGCAACAACAAAGTGCGTGTGCAGCTATTACTCACTTAGTGTAAACCCCCTCTTGAGTGCGCTAGCGCCCAACAATATAAACTTTAGTTGTGCCTAAAAACAAAACCCAGGGTTAAGGCCGGCTACTCGCGCCGAATGCAGACAAATACATGGATGGCAGATTTCCCAAGGCTTTTACTAGATCTCGTAGACAAGGTAAGAGTTTTCTTATGAAGGGCAATTGAGTTTTTTATCAAAATAGAACTACACAAAACTACAGTCCACTTAATTAAATTCACTACATATCATATCATTTTTTCACCAAAGTATCGATTGCATAAGAGCAAACAAGCATTCATAGATTATATTAAAGTTTATTTAGTGACATTACAGTGAAAATAAATAACTTACAAAAGTTGATATGAAAAAAATCTAAGGGAAAAAAAAACAAAAGCCGTAAGGTACTGTTATATGGGCTACATAATATAGCCACATTATTTGCTTTTTGGTGGATAATTTTATGTGAAATATTAACTAGGTATTTCTCTTCCATTTACTTAGTTCAAACCTGTGCTAAAATTATTTAACAGTTCTGCAAGATGAACGAAACTACAGGATTATTACTATTAAAAGACTTTCCCGACGGATAGCAAAGGTAAAACACAACACCGTCGGTAAAAAGCCATAGTACACGTAATCAAATGGGGAGCTAATTTTGTTGCACACATGTCGTCGTCCGATGCACGGTGCCGATCGTATTTCCTCCTTTTCGGCAGGCAGTTGAAATAAATGATACCATAAACAGAGACATACGATTTATTATTATACACATATTGTTTCTAAATAAATAGAGATTGTTGGTTAGTGGTAAGAGAATAGAGAATAGATGAAATTGTCTGGATCAAGAAAGCATACAAAAATATTTAATAATTTATATTTAAAAAAGACCCGACTTCAGCAGACTTTAAATAAAAACCGTTTAGAAACCTTGTGCAATCAACCACTATTTTCAAACATATCTTCTTTTCTATCTCATTTAAGGTATAATGCAATTGAAAATTTAGACGTATTCTTATCTCTCTCTCTTTTTCTCCCATTCTCTTTCTGCCTTAACCTTTTTATTTGTTTTATTATTTAACCACTTTCTATAAGTGTAACTCTAATTCACTCTATATTGCATACACACTGTGTATTGCTCACCCCTATATAACTTATTGGTCTATTATTTTCTGAATCACCCTGTACAACTATAATTCAACTCAACACAATATCAGAACGATCCTGATATCTTTAAAACCACCCTCTCACACGCTTTCTATTTTTCTATTGTTTAAATTATTCCTGTATACCAATGTTTTACTTCGCCCATATGTCTAGTATTCCATATATGCAACTGCTCATGGTCTACCCTATATAACAAAAATTCACCTTTCTGAACCACATTTTATGACTATAATTTTACTCTACCTTTTATTTCAACCACCCGGTATATGGAACTGCTTCTAAAATTGTTTGCACCCATGTCTATGAATATACCCCGTCCTACGTCATATAATTCAAGTATCCTAACTGCTTATATAACAAAATTTTGATACACACTGAATAACAATAATTTTATCCCACTTTGTATAAGCAACTACTTATGTTCCAAACTATATAACTTTTTAAAACGCCCTGTATAGCTGTAATTCTACTCTACCTTGTATTTCAACCATCCTGTATATTCAACTGCTTCTGACAATTTTCAAATCCTTTTGTATAGCTGTAATTATTCTCCATCCTATAACGCAAATATCCACTCTGTAAAAGTATAATTTTGCTCTACTCTTATTTCAACCACCTTGTACGCAACTACTTATGTGACACCCAATAAAATATTTTTAGAACCACCCCATCTAATTCAATTCCAACTTATAGTTCAACCATCCTATGTATACAACTGCTTATGGACCACCTAATATCACATGCGCGCACTCACACACCTACAACCTTAAACCACATAGAAAAATTCGTCGAAAAAAAATTTTCGTTTCGCTAAACTAACGGAATATTTTCTGCCACTTCACGCGACTATAAGCCCCCTAACTTAACTTCGTCTCTTAAAGAAACTTACTTCAAATTAATTAAAATGAAAACCATTACAAACACCCTGTACGATATACCTTCAATATCTTGACATTTAAACTAGATATTTATGATGAAAATTTGATATTTACCATAACGTTTAGAGTTTTTCTGCATATATTTTTCCGATTTTCAGAAAAATGGTATGTTTTACGTTATAGCAAAATATACGGATTCAAACTGGAACATATCTTTCTAGAATACATTTATGATATTCAAATTTGTTGAGCGGTTTTAGAGAAAACAGTGAAGATTCATTCAAAATCACTGAATCTAGTCCCCTATTTACTTTTTTTTGATTTTCTGCAAAACCTTAAATCTCATGTAATAGACAATTATATGGGACCTTTCTGTAATGTTTCTTAATATAATGCAGTTTAAATTATCAAAATTGCCTAAGCCATTTTTGAATAATTGCTCGACATACATTACAAAAAGTTGCAGACGAATTGATAACCTCCTACTGTTTGGAAGTCGGTTAAAAAGTGAAACAAACAAATTTTTAAAAACTGTGTTTTTATTAGTAAATAACTTGGTTGTTGGCCTATGATAGCTGAATCATTTGAAGTGGTCGTCTTTGATCTCTGGCTGTATGTGTGCAGGCATGTTTATTGTTAAGAGCATGGTGTGCATGTACATGGATGGATCTAGGATTTTATTGAGGTGGGGACACAACGTTCTTTTCTCAGCAGCTTATTAGTTTTTTATTAACATAACTATTCACTTTCCATATTGGTCTATTTTTCCATTGTTTTATTAAGTTCATGGTTACCTGTATACACAACTTTTATTAACAAAAATTACTTTTTTCCACTGACTGCATCCGCCACTGTCAAGACATCGAAGGAAAAGTAAGGGTGGGTCGTTTAAGATGATATTCACAATCAGTATTAATAAATTTTAGGACACTATAACAAAAATACAGGATATACAAAGTGAACTGTATTTATGAGCTTTCATAATAAATTTTGAATATCGCTACCAAACAATCGTGGTTAATACCATATGATCTGCAAAATATTTGTACAAATTATTTAAATTGCAACTCTTCAAGATTAGTTAAATATCGATCGTCAGAGTCACTAATCTCAACGTTATAAACTATCATTAGGAGGCAGATTAAGAGTCCAGCTGTTATTATAACCAAGTTGTGATTTTTTTAAAAACACACACTTTATATCGTTTTTTCAGCTTTTCTTTATGAAAAATGCTATAACCAAAATGTATAAATACTCATTTTAAAGAGTTTTGAATTATATACATTTTTTCTATTGACGGCATTATGAACAGATCATTACATTTTACACTATAAGTAAAAATCAAAAATACTCCATATTTTTGGGGATTTGTAAGGTTCAAATAATTTATTTCTACGAGTTTGCTGTTAAAATTATGTCAGTTGTTACTTATAAACTATTATTTACGTCGTGGCGTATGCGGTTTGCTGTTGAATTTTATGTCGCTTAAAAATCTCTATTGACTGGTGTAAAGAAACATTGGTTACAACATAAGAAACTACATTTTACACACATGATTACGGAAATATATGTCGTTATTAATAATGAATAAGTGGTAACCTCGAAATATCTTTTTGTTTTGAATTTGTTGCTTAGAAAAGTTGAAGTGAAACTACCTTAATTATGGGAGAAGTGCCTGGGAATTGCTTCTATAAATTCTTTGATTAAAACAGATTGTCAATATTTTACCTTGCGAATTAAAAATAACAAATGAAACGAGAACCAGTTAATTAAAAACCACTGGGGAAGACATATTGGATGTTGGACTTTAAAAAATCGCTGCTATTATTTACCAATCACATGAGTTAATACTAATAAGCCCCGATTGAACAAGAAGGAATCAGACATGGGAACAAAACTTTAAAATAGTGATATACAGAGAAAGCTTATTTAAAAATTCTAATAAGCAGGGTGAAACTTTTAAATTTATTATTGAGAATATCTCAAAATAAATGCATCGTAGGAAAAAAATCCAGGTAAGTGTTGCTGAATACTGACCATGAACTTAATTTATTTGAATGGAAAATATTTTTTAACAGTAACCCAATTTTTACCAGTTTTTGTTCGAACCAGTATCTTAATTACGGCCAAATTTGGGCAATGAATGGGACCCAATCAGATGAAAAAAAAAGCTTAGACCTAAAACTTAAGGTTAGGTTTTTTTGACCACCCTATTCCCGAATACATAAATCAACTGCTCTCAAGAAATTTGTTACAGTGGACAGAAAAACCCCTCATGATACAGCTGCAAAGCACTACCTAAAAACGTATTGTGGCTCATTCATGGTCCAAGTATGGTTTTAATTTAAAAAAGTTCAAATTAAAAGTGTTTCGTTTTATCCGCTTTACCCATTTAAACAAAACAACCTGACCTTAAAATAATTTTCATGGGGATGGTAAAGGTCACGATCATCAATAACATCTTGTGCCTCTTTTATATTTCATAACTCTTATCTGAAACATTTTTACTAGGACAAAACGTTACACTACAAAAAAATTTACTTCAGTCTTCGATGATTCACTCGATCAGGTGTTTCCTACGCTACTATTTACTCACCTTCCATCCTCCTATACCTCAGCCTTTTATATAAATAGTTTTTCTCGATATTTTCCATCAAATTCAGGTCTGCTAACATGTATAATTTCTTATTAGTTTCGAAATTCTCCATAGTAATTTTGTTACACCAGCAGTCGTAGTTTCGTGAAATATCTCTTTGTGTTGGCATGTTTATTCGAATTGTTCTTACTCTCTGTTAATTTGGCAGCGTAAAATAAAATTTTATAACACTGCCCCCCTTTAGTTCTGATTCTTCCGATCAGAACCGACCTCTCCATGATATGGAGACAATCAATAGAAATGAACCACCTTCATCTAAGTTTTCGGATTCCGGTAAACGTGATAGACAGCAAACGTCTTTGATGTTCCTGACCACATCGTGGTGTGAGCTTTACCTGCCTTTACTCTTTAAGAATACGACTGAATTTGCCTTGAGGTCATAACGTGTTTTCATCCCACCGCTGGTTGTCAACATTTGTGTTCAGTACTGTGCTGTTGTGAAAGGCTCAGCAATAGGCCAACAAGAATAGGGAACTTTGCCCAAAGGTAACTTCAACGGGACACCACAGGCCATTTGCTAAAGTAATCTATTGTAACCAGAATGTATTTGTTACCACTCTTAGACACGGGAAATGGAACAGCGACATTAATGGCAATTGTATTGCTGCATTCTGTACTTGGTCCGAGTCTTCGGTTCCTTGCAGGCTGCGCGTCACATTTTCTAACGTCCTGGAAATTATATATATCTTGATAAATTTTATCGAGAGTCTTAATGTTGGCCAGTTGACCTCCGGTAACCTTATAATGTACTTCAGTTAGGAGGCGTGAACCTTTGTTTACCTGCCATCAATTCTTTTCCAAACTATCATTAACATTCAAATTGATACCTTTAAGGAGTGCTATTGGGCACACAATGATGGGTACTGTTCTGGAAGTTGGCTGAAGGTTATTCAGCGCTCGCTCTTTGATTCTGATTGTTCCTGGTGGTGGTATCATTGCGACGGTCAACTTTGACTAATGATCTATTTGGTAGCCTCATTCTGCCGTCAATTCAAATTTCCTGTATGTTTACAACGAAAACATACGACTCTGACCTCTCCTTGCTCTTTTATCGCAATTATTTTGTTCAAAATCTCTAATGACGGTGATAAAACTTTCTTTAGCCCATTGCTTCTGATAGGTCTGGATTTCCAAAGTCAAGTTAAACGGTTAATGTCGGCTTCAAACTCTTGTAAACTCTTCCCAGCTTTTTGTGTTTTCCCTCTCTGTTGCACTTGGTGTACTTGACTAAGGGCCGGTATATTCACCTACGAGTTAACTTTCAAGGAACTATTGGTCATATAAATTTACTGGCAGGTGAATTTTTTATCGAGTATATTCAAGCAAATTACTCTGGCAGGTAAGTAGTCAAAATTTGTGTAGTATTTACAAAAAGGCGAGACAATTATGTAAAAAAAAGTTATTTAAGTTTTTTGGGTTATATGCGTTGTTTTCGAAGAAAGGTGTATTAATTTTACAGACATTAAAAATAATTATAGATCAAAAACTAACTCAAATTGTTCACATTGTGGAAACCTATTGCTTGTATTATATTGACGCCGCACATGTTTTGCATCTTCAAATTAAGAATGCCTTTTCGATAAGGATATTGCCTATAATATTTTATTCAAACATTATAACAAATATTCCTATTAAAACTGATATAATTCTACGTGATTAGTGATATATGATTCTAATAAATATTTACTTATTCGTCAGTGAATCTGTCAAGTAGATTATCCTGCCAGTAAGCATTAACAGTAAGATTAACCTTTACGTTTATTCTGCCAAGTGATGCTACCATCCACTTTACTGAAAGGTGGATATACCGACCTTCACTGAAATTTTGTTAACCTGTTCATCCACTGGACTACACTGAAAAAGTTCTAATACAGGATTTTTTTAAAAAATTACTAAAATGGGTATCCCAACCGTTAATTGTAGCCACTGGTACATTCATTTTGTTGTTTGTAGATAGGCAAAGATGAACTACCATGAAAAATGGATAGTTTTATTAAGGAACCTTTAGTACTTACGGTGTTTTGATATCCCTCTTTGTTATTGGATGTTTTTATCACATTATTTTCGAAATTGAGGTACTTACTAAAACATTTTATAACTTTAATTTCATTCCTAGCCTTATGTCTGATTCCATAATCTGCACTTTCTGATTTACTACTTCAACATCTTGTATTATTAATTAGTCGTTTTCCTTCTGAAGATTTTTAATCATATTGCCTTTTTAATTTCGAAAATAACTATTCGATTAGACTGTTTTATTTTTTATCCATGGTAGAAAAAAGTTTTTTGTAGTTCAATTTTAAATGGTGGTTACAAAATTCTCTAATTTGTCATCAAAAGTTGCTATCAAGCTTTGTTGAATTTCTTATCTCCTTTCTGTCTTGTTTTACCTGAGGTTTATTTAATTCTTCGCCAAATTTTTTCGCTAACCCTTTTGAACCATTCGTTAGTGGTATAAGCCAGGGCAAATTTAGATTTTACAATTCACTTAATTCCCTTTCCAGATACCATCCGTTGCAAATTTTCTGTGGATTTTAAACAAATTTATTTTCACACCAAAGATAATCGTCTTTATTCACACCGA
Source organism: Octodonta nipae (assembly GCA_034190945.1). Taxonomy (NCBI): domain Eukaryota; kingdom Metazoa; phylum Arthropoda; class Insecta; order Coleoptera; family Chrysomelidae; genus Octodonta; species Octodonta nipae. The sequence goes on from CM067217.1 coordinate 49,862,536, forward strand.
CATAAATTCATAATACGTGCCAGTACAAAAATATTAATTTGAACGTTTGATGTCTCACTCGATCGAATGCTACGCTGCTATCTTCTCAATTTCGATCCTCCTACAAGCACTTTTTAAACCATCATAGTTCTTCTCGAAATTTTACATCAGATTTTGGTCTGCTGTCGTCGCTATTACTAGGATTCAAATTTCTATACTTGGTTCTTTATGTCACATCATATATATATATATATATATATATATATATATATATATATATATATATATGTACAAGGCTAGTTACGGGTGAGAACCGCGTCTGAATTTATTATATACTCGACGTTTCGACTCCTGCTTTGGAGCTTTCAGAGTCTAGATCGAACTCGGGGCCTCAAGAGTCACTAGGTAACTGAACTGTTCAGTAGACTTGTTAAATTTCTTAATATTTCGCTGTAGACCATATACTTCTGCAGGTAGTGTGCAATGTACATTAATACCTGCCTTTGAGCATATACTTTATGTGACTTTGAAAAAATAAACTAAAAGTTATTTCATTATTTTAATTATGAACCTTAGAGCATATACAAATCATCGTTTTGTGGTATCACTTACTATGTGTATGTTCTGTGGTATTATTATTTCATTTGCTTCGTTCTTGAAATACCTAGCCAATTCAAACAGGGTAAAAAACAGGGACCAGGTAATTTATTAAGAGTCTCTTCTTTTATAGAAAATCATTAATAAATAGGAAATAAACCAATATAAACATCCAAGTAATTTAGAATAACTATATAAAATTTGCTATTAGTTCTAAGAAACATACGCCAGAAATTAAAAAGAATATCACACAAAAAGACAACTTGGCATTAAATTTACATATTATCAAGGAATATAGACTCATAGAAGGATACACGTTAAGCAAAAGGCCCCTTGTTTACATCGTTTTGATATCGTAATGATCAAGTACAAAGTACGTTTACCTGTCAATAGATGGACTGATGTATTACATACATCCGGATCTAGAAGTTTTAAAGACAAGTGGTCCAGAGTCTAAAGCGCACGGCTGCGAATCCATAGTTCTCGAGTTTAAAACCGAGAACAATTATCTTTTTTTTTAAATATTATGTCATTATTAATTAATTTATATTCAATTCACATAAAATGAATAAAACTCATTTTAATATTACATAGAAGAAGAACTTAATGTTTTTTAAATTGTTGCTACCATTGAATATATAGGTATATAATTTATTGTTTTGTATAAATCTTATGCGAATGAACTTTTCTTTGACATCTTGTCTTCAAATACTTATTCAGATGAACATAACTATTGACAAACACTTACTCAATATCAAAAGTTATATTTCTTTCCAGATATATATAATTTAAGAATTAAATTAAGATTAATACTTGACTCGTAGCAGAAATTATTTATATATATATATACTACTAAGAGGGACACAAATAAAGTAAAACAGAGACAGTGAGATAACGAGAAAAGCTTTCGCTTCTATCGTTCAGTCTCAAATGAAGACCGCTCTTTTTTTTAACTATTACTCGTTTTTTAAGAAATTTTGCTAAAACTGTCCAATTTGTTGAATTCAAATTTATTGTTTTACTACTTCTATTAGAAATTGCGTTGGAAGATACTAGTTCATGACCTGGATGTATTATTTTACGATTTCAATATGATTACGGCATCTATATCTCTTATTTGCTGTTTGAAATGCTAGATGGTTATAAGAAGTGGGTTAAATCGGGCAGCTTGGTGCAGCTTTCTTTCATTAAAAATAATGGAGTTTATTTATTGGGTAAGTACTTAGATTAGTCTAGCCGAAAGATTTGAAGTTGATTTTTCTGAACATATAATATGTAAATAACTTTTTGTCCTTCTCTGCATAATTTCAGAAATATTTCCTCCAAAATTAATAGCTGGTACGGCATCTATTTCAGAAAAACCAAAGTCACCTGAGGCGATGCCATTTTAAATTGTAATTAAAATTGAGACTGATCGCATTATACCGCAAATGAAAATATTGAAACAAAACAGAGGTGATATTTGAATAAACGGTTCATCAGAAAATTAAAACTAGGTCTAAAGTCGATTCATCACTATCTAGCAATACAGGATTAGCATAGTGAACTATACAAGTTTGATATTATTTCGAATAAATTTAAATATATCAATAAATCTAGAACAGATATATCAAAGTTGAACAAAATCTTCACCACAGTTTTTATTTATCAAAATACACGTATAAAAGATACGAAACTTTGAAGTATGTACTTTCGGCTTTCTTTTTGTGATTCCACTATCAGAAATTTTATGACATTGGAAAGAGCTTTGTACTGAGAGCTACATTGTCATGTTGCATAAAAATATGCCATATGCAAGATAGAGTTGTCGACAATAAGATGTGGCTTACCACGGAAATATTTGCACTTCCAGAATTTCAATGTAAACGCTACTCCATCATAAGGTTAGAGAACTCTGTATTTATAAAATATGCATATAGGTATGAGAAAACTGTTGATCCATATTTTAGAAACAATTCAAGTTTTGTCGATAAAAGAAATTATTTACGATTGCTTTTATATTGGGGCAAAACTTTGTTGTTAAACACGACACATCAATCATCACAGGGTATTTTAATCGATTTTATGCCCAGGCTGTTCAATTATAAACGTTGTCTAGAAAGACATTACAAACAAAACAGAATTGTTTATGGAATTCAGATGTCCAAATTCTGATACATTTATTAGCACGTCGAAGAAAATTAAATAATTTGAAAAAGTTTTTCGACATGGTATTTTAAATAGTTATTAGAGAAAATATCATATATACCAGCTACTTCAAATAAGTTGGGACCTTAGAGGTTTTAATGAGATGAAATATGTAAGAATGTTAAAACAAAATTTTTCTCCAAGCCTTTTCCCGTTTTGTCGATAGTGAATCATAATTTTTCAAGGGAAAGGTATATATGTACATTTTTAGGATAAATTTGTTTAAAAGTTAAATATTTAAGATATTTTTTACGTATACGAAGAATACTTTTTGAGAAAAAAATTCTAATACCACCCAAATTAAAACTAGTCGCAACCTAAATATTTTTGTGAGTTGAAGTTGAAACTTAATACCCGTACTATACAAAAATTTATCTTATTTGTTTATAAGGATTTTTCGGCAAAAATACAAGTTCACAAGATTCAAACACAAATAAGTTAATTGTTTCAAATGGCATTTTTCATAATGTTTATACTATTAGATTCCCCATTTTGACTAACTAATGCTACAAAAATGTAATTTTCCTTTATGGAGAATGCAACAAATTTATTGACAAAACATGTAGTAGATTTGATCAAGTATTGTCCCCACTTGACATCCACTAATAAGCAACAAATTTGTAGAATTAAGGGGAATTTGTTGCAATTTAGCTTGAATGAAGTTTATAAAATGCCATTAAACGTGTAAATACAGAATAAAGCAATAAAATGAATACTCTAATATGTTACATCAGATACGCTGTGAGCTTATTTCACATCTTAAATATAAAAATATTATGTAAAGAGCTTTTAAGAGTAATTTCCTTTATATAAACAAAAACCCTTAAATATCCTTTCATTTATAAACGATCTCGACCTATTTCTTGCTAAGCTATCTACTCCTGCTAATTTTGAAATTTTTACAGGTGATATTAATAGCAATAGACTAAATGACGACAATGCCAATTTATCTACTTTGGCCAATCAGGGTTTTGAGGCGTATATAAGACAACCCACAAGAGTAACATGTGAAAGTGCCACATGCATAGATCACATTCAGATGACAGATTATTTTCCTGATCTGTTCAATATTACCTATAAAGCTACCAATAATAAAAGTCCATACGTTAGTAACACACCAAATATTCATCTGCATAAGAAACTTGATACCGGTATTCTCAAACAAAAGCTAAGTAATGTAAACTAGTCCACTGTGTTAAATTCTCAAATTCTCAAATAGCAATTAACTTACTAACTTTTCGATTTTTTAATCCACTGAAGTCAAGAACCTTCATCAGTTGCGCTCCTGGATGTCTCAATTCATTTCGCGATAAAATAGCAACTAACGTGTTCTTAAGTACATTCGAAGGGGCAAGTAAACAAACCACTTTTGCGACTACTAATAAGCAAAGAAATATAAAGGAATTAAATCAATGGATTACAGAAGGTTTAATAACTTCTATAAAACATAGAGCCCTACTAAAAAAGAATTTATAAAAATGCTCAAAAAGAAAAAAAAATGTTATTACAAAAATCAAATCATGCAATACCAAAATAATAAAAAAAATTCATGACAATATAAAATCGGCAACAAACCAAAACACTAATAGAATTTCAACTAAATTAAGATTGGTTAAGGACAACGGCACACACATTAACAACAATAAACATATAGCTAGTTTTGCAAATAATTATTTGGCGAATATTGGATTGGAAATGCTGAACAACATCCCAAAAAGGAGGAGGTTATCAATTCGTCGGCACGTTTCTTTTATGTATGCTCAGTGATTATTCAGAGACGGCTTGAGCAAAATGATGATTTAAACGGCACTTTAATAAGGAATGTTACATAAAGGTACCATATAATTGTCTATAACGTGAGATATACGGCTTTCCAGAAAATCAGAAAAAACACTAAATAAGGGAATTCAGTGAATTTCAATGAATCTACACTGTTTTCTGTGAAACGACTTAATCTAATTGAATATTTTATATTGTCTTCTGCAAAGCGATGTTCCAGGTTGATTCCCTATAATTTTCTGTAACGTAAAACATACCGTTTTTCCGAAAATCGGGAAAATATGTGCAATAAACGGTAAACATCAACGTAAATGTCAAATTGTCTATATTAATATCTAGCTTAAATGTCAAGATATGCCATGAAAGTTTATCGTACAGGCTGTTCGTAACGGTTTTCATTTTACGGGGTTTGCAGTCGTGTGAATATTCCATTAGTGTATCAAAAAGGAAATTGTTATGTGAACGATCTTTTCTATAAGATATATGGTGGGTAGGTGTGTGTGAAAAGAGATAAATTATCCCACAAGACCGCTATACACGGACATTGCAAATCTACATGCATGGAGTATGTATGCATGCCTTTAAGAACCGTAATGCACTGCAAGTATGTACAAACACTTTTTAAGAAATAAGATGTTACACTCAAAACTAATTAAAATCCCTAGCATTCAAAAGTATCAATAAAAGATTTTATACATATTTAGGCCCTAAAATATTTAAACTGATACCTACTGATATAAGGTATAAAACTTCTGTGAAAAAAAATTGCTAAATTATCAGGAGAATTTATTGCAATTACAGTAAGTTTAAGCAGCTAGTCGATTAGCATTGATTATATGTGGTATTTGTAAATCTCTACCATCTTTTATTTAAAGTTATAAGATTTAATTATTACTAGCGGACCCATGTAAACTTTTAAATATTAGCTGTAACAATATAATCTGAACGCAATCTATCAGACGTAACTGAAACTAAAGCACACTCTTGAATATTTGGCACAGCGACTACAGCGCAGTCTGCCGGATCCTATGTAAGTTGTGCTAACATCAACAACAATTCTTAAATAAATAATTTAACTAAAAAAACAATATCTAATTGACCGTATTGTGAATCTAAACAATTCTCAAACCCCCTGGAATACACACAATGACTAACACATGTAGAGAAGGTTTATATATATAAAGATAGAAAAAAAGGAAAAAAGTTTTTTGTTTCGTATGTAAATAATTTTTGTTTTTTTATTCGCTGGCTTCATGTTATATTTGTGACATATATCTCACCATACAAGTGTTAAATAACTTAGAGTGCAAACGATTTTGTATAATGGCTTATTACTGATTTGTATACTGTCAAAATGTTTATAATAAATGTTTATACCATTTTACTAAATAAATTTATATTTGGTATCATGGAAAAGGTTAGTCAATGTTTTTTATACGTTTATTTTCTTCCTGCCTTTTATTGGAACGTTGCGCACTACTAATGATTAGAGATATTTAAAAAAATTAGATCATGTTGTTAAGCACTACCTATATCTTTCTAGACTGAGAAAATTGTTAAATTTTTGGAGTATCACCAACGTAAAACACAAAATTGTGTTACCTAACATCAAACATGGACCCTTTGCCCTTTTATATACTTTTTTTTTTTTAAAAATTTTACACTAAACACCATTTCATAATTTAACATCATAAGAAGCTTGTATTCACTATTTTATAAAGAAGAAGGTGAAATAATATTTGATGGTTTCACTGCAATTAAACTATTTTCTGTGCTATGAAAATTAGGGCCGCTGAATATATGCTCAATTAAAGATACAGATCAGTTTCCTTAGAACATCGGTAAGTAGGGAGTACCAACAAGATAAAAGATATATTTCGCGACTTCTTGTCAGACGTAAAATATGAGACGAAATGGAGTAATGCCACCAGATTAGAATAGCTCCGTTCAAGATGCAAATGTAATTCGAAAAGGATTAGCGAATTACTCTGCCCATACCCTCACCATTCAGGGGTAACCAGTTTAATGCTAACCAGTCACTAGCCTTTAAGGCAGTAACTAGCTGGTCATTCTACGAAATCAGTGGGAAGGGATTTATCCTGGATACCACCAACGGTAAAGATACCTAGATGATACGCAACACTGCTATATCCAGAGTTTTGGGCCAACGGAAATTATCGAGAATGTTCGAGAGACAAACATATATTAAATTTATTTAGGCCTCACAGAAGATTAGGGTTTTTCTACTAATCTTGATGTGATGTATAAATTCTTCCCAGTAATTATAGCTAGTTGTGCTGTATTTCAAACAGTTCTTACACGCGTATAATTAATTAAGAAAAAAATGTAACGCCCAATTATAAACTTATATTTTCCATGCCCATTTCAAATTTGGTTAAATTGTACCGTAATATTAATAAAATGAAACATGTAATCTACTATTATCACAAAGTGTAAAGACCGATTTGTTAATTTGGAAATTAAAGCATATATAATTCTGAACATTAATTTTAATCCCCGCAGTTAATTTAAGACGATTCCCTTTCAGTAGGGTTAGAGCTAAAATATAAAAGATGTTAACGATAACTGGCTTACAGAACCATCCCATCGTAAAAGAGATGCCTGTTGAATAATTTACTCGCATTTTCCAGTAAGCTTATTAAAACGGGAAAATTGTAGGTCATGTTATCGGAAGTCTGGCAGCCTTGATGAAAGTCTAGAGATTTCACGTCATGCTTTTGAACTGGGATATTCAGTCCTCTTTTAATTATGATAAATTTCATACATTCGTTATCTGAGTTGATCAGGGTTTTCAATTTCTTTTCATATCTATCTCATATTCTATCGCTCTCGTTACACATTTTGAATAGCTTTTGTTACTGGGAGTTCTCCGTCACTGTTACCCATTGCATGAAGAAATTAGTTCTTGAATTGTAAATTGAACTTTTGAATAAGTGGTGTATATGTGGTCGGTAAAGTTTTTTATTTCCTGAGGAATGTTTAGCCTCTATGAAATTTGCTATATAGCCTTAAGGCTCTAAAATTCAATTTTAATCGATTATACCTTCTATGTACATTGTGTACCCTCAAAATAGGCAAAAACGAAATTGAAAGTAAAATATTTCCAATATTAGTTATGCATTTGAAATTTCTGTCAATAGAAACGTTTATCAACAGAAATTAAGTTCGAAATCAAATCAAATCACTGAAAACTGGAAATTTGCCAACAACTCATGAACAAATATAGATAATTGTTAACACTTGCGTAAAAGTAGTAGCAAATTGCATTGACAGTTGTCAGTATTTGACAGTCTGGGGGTCATTTTGGTCCAGTTTTACGTTCAAAATAAGGTGCAAAAATGAGATATTGAACGTAAATTCATTATTATATCTCGTTTGTACATTGTATAACCACAATCAAAGAAAAAAGTACCATGTTTCGAATATTAGTTATTTATTTGAAATTTGTCATCAGAACCATTTACCAAAAAAAAATTGTGTCCGACAACTAGAAAACTAGTTTCAAAATCACTGAAAACTGGACATCTGCCAGCCACTTATGGTTAGATGCATAAACACAGATAACTGTTAACACATACAAAAACTAAAGTAACAAATTGCGTTGACCGTCGTTAGTTTTTGTAAGTGATTTTGGTGCTGTATTACATAAAAAATATATGAGTGTACCCTAGCAAACAATACATCGTTAATATCAATCAAACCTAAAAATAGGTAATACCGAATGTTTAAAGTTAAATTAAAATCTACCGTTGTACAGTCAACGACAGCAGTTACAGATAAACCGTTTGGAAGACTATTCAATAGACCAAGTCAAAACAGTCTACATAAAGTTTATCTATTTACACCAGCCCTGAAACCTACAGTTCGATATCGAAAGAAAAATAGAGACCTCAAGAATATTTAAATTATAAGATTAGCTTGCATATGTGATATAGTCTTAGCATAAAATGCTAGACCATCTCAAGGACAAGCATCATCAAAGTCAGAATGCATTATCAGACATGTTATAAACTCGTAAATACAAGTCTCGGCGGGAACCCTCTCAACAACGATGTTTCAATTGCTCTAGCGATTGCAGCACGCCATCTTTCGCGTTTTACGGTCAACTCGGTTCCTCTTGCGACAGTCACATCTAGCAGTTGTTTTGTCACATCCAGCTAGCGTATAGGGAAATATTGCTGTTCCTATGAATGTGTCCGCAGGAGGGGAGCAGTGGAAGATAGTCGTTTAGGTTTACCGACTTCCTTTAATATATAAATACTAGTTTGGTATGAGCGGTATATTGACCTATTATCACTTTTGACGGTCCAAATTTCAGAGGCATATAAGCATAGTAGACAAGAGACTGAATCAGCGTCATCTTAGTAGACTTTGCAATGTTATTCACAGAGAGAAGCTGAAAACCATAAACGGTTCGTGTTTGCTGCAAGTTACCAAGTGCTGAGGATGCTGGATGAGAACCACGAGTTGATAAAACCTACCAGCAATCATATGCATTTTGTGAAAAAAAAACAAGAGAACAACGGGGAGATCATTATTTATACGAGATAACAAAGGCAAATTGCTGATAGAGCAGAGAAATGAGAGATGGAAGAAGATAAGATTATAGTCGAAACAAGAGACCAGTTTAGGACTTATGAACTGAAGATTCGTAGATGATCATGACGAGAATTCAGAATGGCTTACAGCAAGACTTAGAAAACGTCCAAGCTGAGGGAAGCTGCATATACTAGAGCACATCTCAAAATTATTCAGTGTCGACATGCTGTATTGCAGTAACTGCACCCAGGAGTCTTGTTAAGGTAACTCCTCCGGAAAACTTGAAAAAATCTTGATGTTTCAGATAGATTATAGCAAAGCGAATGTTTTCATCTAGTTCTACTTCATGCCACGGTGGAGATTTGCGGAGTGGGACGTTCAGAATCAAAGGGGCGACATTGTAAGGTTCTTGGTCGCTGGCCATTAGATGGGCTCACCGGTGACCGTTAGAAGTTTTACAAACAATCGACTTGGCAATGTAATATTTGATTAGAAAATTCTACAGATAAAATGCAAAACATACGGATATATTGGTATAGAGTCGAATTTTGTACACAAAAGATTTTTTAGTCGAATGCATATGAAGTTCTGTTATTTATTCAATGTCAAATTGTTTTTAAACACATAAAGCGCATTTCATCGAGCAAAAGTAAAATTTGAAGTAAATAGAATAGAAGTACTGTACAGTTATATTCCTTGTTAAAAAGCAAGTACCTGGTACGTTTGTTCCCACTTTATAATCACATAGTTTTGCTAAATATATTCTGTACGACTGCCCATCCGGTAATATGCATATTTTACACTTTCTTTAATTTATGTTACTTTTTATTGAGTCTCGTGAGGATATTTAGAGAACAAACGAATTTCACCTAAATACTGGGATTACTATATCGCAGGAAATTACATTTCATTGAACAGAACTTCTTGTTTAAGTAGGCATTTATCACTTAAGTTATTGAAAACATACCCGTTTGTCATTAATAACGTTCGTATGTGTAAGACATGGATTAATTGCATCCTAGACGTCGAATTCCTAATACATCGTTAATTAAATTAAAAACCTTAATTACCTAGAGTGCATCGAGCCGAAATAGAAGCTGTATATAAATCATTCTGTCATAGTCTAAAAAAGTATGCAAGATCCTACAGGATTCAAGTAAGAATAAAAACTTGATAAAAGGACTGCATTTGAGGTCATAAGAAAAAATTTATAAATGCTAGTTACGTATTTTTCCCAAAGGTTTTTTTATAATTAGTATATTTTTGTGAGCATATAGTTGACGCTTTAAAAACAATGGATTGTTTGGAGTTTGGAGTATTCAACTAATTTCTAATATTGCCTTTATTGGATATATACGTATGTCTACTGTATCTAATGAAGGTCTTTGTAGGAACTTACTTCTTCTGAAGTACCAAAGTTTGGAGAAAAAGATGAATGTAAAGATGAAAACCGAGCTTAATGACTCAAAGCTTCAAGAAATGAATTTATTTTACGAAAAAATGGGGAGATTTTGCATTAACCAAATAATACTAAGTCAGCGAGAAGTGTCAAATATTTCAGCGGATTTATGTCAACGAAAAAGAGGCGTTTGGACTTTTAATATTAATGGCTATGTTGTACGGATCATTTTTTTAAATGTTTAGTTAAGCCAAGGTGAAGGACAGCAAACAGTTTTTGATGATTATTTATCTAATAAAATGTTTAAACATAGCGAACCATTTCAAATACCTAGGAATTTAGTAATTGGTACTCGACAGAATCTACATAAAAAATCCTTTTGTTAATCGATTTTATTTTTTTTGTTTGTTTTTGAAGTCGCAGGTGTTATTAATACAATTTTTGGGGATAGTTAATAATACTGAGCTCAAACTTCCGGTCGCTAGAGGACATGAGGTCCAAATACTCTGACAAACAGAACCCCGATAATGCTCAAACTCATTAAGGTCGAATGTCAACACTTGCATGATCACTAATATATGTAAAGTGTCAACTGAGCATACAAAATAGGCTGTTGAGATCTCCAAACAATAAATGATTAGTTTGTATCGTTGGGGCTGAATATGACTGAGATATTTTTATGATTGCTATTGAGTTTGGATTTTGCTAGTTTTCTCAAACGTGAAGGAATAGTAAAAGGTAAGGCTCCTAAAGTGAATCTAAAAATCAAGTTTTAGTTATACACAGTACACAGTGTACACAAGTCGTTTTAACTGACTAATATTGATAAAATGTTAACTCTATACACTTATTTGATTATTATATTTGAAGATTATATATTACATAGTTAATTACCTATAAATCGGCGTCCCCAAATCTTCGCGGTACCACAGCACTAACACGACGTGATCACTTGGGTCGGTTGAGGAGATGTCACAGGGCAGATAAACCGGATCACAACAACGGCATCCACACTGACAATAGGCACTGAAATAACAATTTTAAATTAGAAGGTACAGTATTTGATAAATACATTGTAAATTAGTCCTAAAGTCCTGAGTGTTCTAAATTGTTACTGGAATACGTTTATAGAGTTGTTTGGGAATAACATTATATTTGTAGAAATACTGTAATTCCCAAAATTTCAGAAGTATAGCTCAAGATTTTCAACATTTATGTGATGGTTGCTATTTTAGCAAATTTTTTGCGTCCATTTAGTTCTCTCTATTTTCACTTGAAATATAGTACGAAATGTACTTATATTTTCATTGTTAATTCAAATGTCGCGCTTTTTATGACTGTAAGTTGGAACCCATCCCTATGTGCGGCGTGGAAATTTTAGCAAATTTTTGCCATAAAGTTAGAAAAAGAAAATATAGGGGTAATCAACAAAATAACAAAATTTCTCAACAATTAATTTGGTTAAAAAAAGAACGAAAAACGCAAAATCATTTGCCTTTAGGTTTGCCACACAAATAATTCACTATGCTTTGTCGTTTTGGCAGTTTCTCATAGCATTTAAACGGAATTGCCCGTCGTTATTAATTTGTCGCTGCTTGATTTTCGAGTAAGACTAATACATTTAAATTGTTGTTTTTTTCTCCCCATTCCTTCAACTCCTGCTTTAACAGAAAGAGTTTTTCTGTTATGAACATGAAATGCCGAGATTTTTTAATTAATTAAAAATGAATAGTTAATTTTATTTTAATATGAATCTAAATTGTTCAGATTCATAAATTATTTAAAAATAATAATAAATCCACATGGAAAATAAAATCTTAAATAAATATTATATGAAAAAAATGAAGAGAAAATAAATGTGTACATTTTTTTTCTAAATTTACTATATTTTTATAACACAAAAACAATATACGATATTTTGTTCAAAAAAAGGTGGCAACCCTACCCCTGGAATACCCTCATATTCCTGCTTGAAAGAATTATTGTTAACAGGCATCATGTATAAGTGGTAGCATATCGTTTTTATATATTGTTACGAAATTTTCCCAAAGCCGACCCTGTGTCCTTTCAGCACCACACCAACGCTTTACGATAAAAATACGATTCTCGAAAAAAACTCGGCAGCGGAAGGAGCGATGATTATTTTCTATCTGGTATTGTATTTGAATCAGATGTTTGAATGCAAATGAAGTTCTAGAAAAGTGACAGTGAATACTAGTTGTTAT